>PVJS01017413.1:0-36189 GCA_004027185.1 Glis glis
GCCAGTGGAACACGAAGACAAGCAGGAGTAGCAACTATGATATCAGACAAATTAGATTTCAAGCCTAAACTTATCAGAAGAGACAAAGAAGGTCCTTTTTATTAGTAAAAGGAACAATCCTACAAGAGGATATAACGATAGTCAACATTTATGCCCCAAATATAGGTGCGACCACTTTCATAAAACAAATTCTTCATGACTTTATGTCACACATAGATCCCAATACAATAATATTGGGAGACTTCAACACTCCTCTCACACCACTCGACTGATCTTCAACACTAAGGATCAGTAAAGATGCCTCAGACCTAAGGAACACCATAGGTCAAATAGACCTACTAGGCACATACAGACTATTTCACCCAACTAAAGCTGAATTTACATTTTTTTCTGCTGCTCAGGAGAAAGATTTCTATGAGAAAGATTCCTATACACTATGAGGAGTATAAGAGAGGCAGCACATCAGCCAGGCGTGGTGTAATCCCAGTTCTTGGGAGGCTGAGACCATAGGATCCAGGTTCACAGCCAGCCTCAGCTACTTAGTGAGGCCCTCCGCAACTTCATGAGACCCGGTTTCAAAATAAAGTATAAAAAATAGGGCTGGGGGTGTAGCTTGGAATTAAAACACCCCTGGGTTCAATCTCCAGTACCGCAAAAAAAGAGAGAGAGAGAGAGAGAGAGAGAGAGGTGGCACATCGTTTTGGTGCATCTCTGGATTCACTGCAACATTCAAGCCAAGGCCATGCTCCTCTTGGTCTATATAAAACCAATCACTGAGCTTTTGGGGTTTCTATAGCAAGAATTTATGCTCAACTGGACTCTCCTTAAATGAGCAAACTTTTTTTCTAGGACTCCTCATTAGTTTGGTATACACTTTCTCAAAGCTGCAATAAACTCTGAGACTCTTATTACCCAACCACCTTATCTTCCATTCTTCATTTCACTGTTGTCATACTGTATCAGTGTCTGAAGGTGCTCCTTTCCAACTCCTAATTTTTTTCTAACTATCCAAGGGGTTAACTTTCATTCACATGTAACTCTGCTTTGGCATTGTCTTCTCAGAGGACCAAAAATAACATAGGTGGTCATGTGCTCAACTGAAATCCTAGGGGTCCTGTCACAAAAGTGAACAGTTATAATAGTTTTCAGAGTTATTAAGATGTCCATATAATCATGTGCTCTTCTATCCCAACAAATATCCATGAAGGTTATTTTCTCTTATGTAGATTACTCTTACTCTCTATTTAATGAAGAAAACCCAAATTTCTAAGCCATTGCTTTATGCAATTCAAAGTCCAGTAACTCTTCAATTTAGTCTGCATATAATGCTGAAGCTTATTTATGTATTTTAGAATATATACATATACATATATATATATACACATATATATATATGTATATATATATATATCTTCTGATGTTGATGAATATTCAATGGTGGAATCAGAACTGGTTGAATACAATAAAAACTATCATTTGGAAAAGGGAAGATGCAAATACATTCATTCCTTTATCAATTTCTGATAGCCAGGGATCAAGAAGAATCCACTGGTGTCAGTAGAATAAATTCTCTGGTTAGCCCATGTGCCTGTACCCAGTTCTCCTTTCTGGAAGTAACTCTTGTACCTTATGCTCTTATGGCTCCTGGTTTTGCTCTTGAAGAGATATTTTCTTATTGATTTAGGGTAGTATTAGTGCCCCATATTAATAAGCTTCCTATATTTGCAGGCAGGGGAACACATTGTTCTTCCAAACCTTCTTGAAGTTGCTTGTGGCCACATGGTTTGCTTTGGCTGGTGTAACATGTGGAGGCACCTTCATGATGGTGGAGCAATATTTTGACCTACAAGTCCAAAGGGACACTGCTAAATCCTAGATTCTAGTGGTCCTGGAGAGATGACTGAATTCATGTCAGATATTTTAGACCCAATATATTTGCTTTTTACCTTATGTCCTAGAGATGTGGATTATGCAGCAAAACACAGTTCACATTGACACATCACTTTTCTGCACATCCACATCTAAATAAGTGTTGGAATGTGCACCTTCACCAGGGGATGGTGAGGTTTTTAATCGCTTCCTGCTATTGCAGTTTGGGAGTCTGAGAGCTTTTACAAGAATAAAACAATCACAGGTATTTTTGTAATTCAGGCTTATTTCTCTGGCAATAAAATTGTTTAGTGGACTTCCAGTAAATTGCTTCCAGAAAACTCTACTTTTGAGTAACCCAACTTAACAATCTCTTCTTGACATCATATTTAAGTCTACAGATTCTCTTTTTTTTGCTGGCTTCTGTGCTTGGATCCTCTGTTGCTCTCTGATTTTAATGAGTCCGTGTGAAGCAATAAACCATCTGAAACACCTCTCTTAAATGAATCTTTGCCACAGGTCTCACTCACCATATCTCACTGAAACTCTTAATGACAGGCTACAGAGTAAAGCACTGCACAAGAATAATATCTCCTGAGATTTACAATTAAGTAGCTTTTCCAAACCTCTGAAAGATTCCAAATCCAAATGGATTCTTATCCATTTCCCTTAGAGCTGTAAGCTTTACTGGGCATGTGTTCTACCTTCCAGGTTATCACACAACAATTTAAATGTTTTGCGATAGCATAATGAGAATATGCCGACTTTGTGCCTGCAATACCATCTGCCTTTCAAGTTCTAAGCCAGCACTGCATATTTCATAGGGGTGTGTTTGTGTGTGTGTGTGTGTGTGTGTGTGTGTGTGTGTGTGTGTTAATAACAACTGAGATTTGTCAGTTTTTTGAGTAAGTAGTATATAGATATTTCTATTGAAACAAGGGCATAAAAATAAAGTGATTAAAACAAGGTCAAAGTTTATTTTTGTCCCATGTTAGGTGCTCAGCAACAAGCAAGTGATTGAGAGAGCTGTCCTATGTTCCACAGAATCACTTAGGGACCCAGTTTCCTTCCTTCCTTGTTTCTTTGCCATCCTCTGCTCTTGTCACATATGCATTTTTTAAAATAACACCAAGATCTAATGTCAGCACTTGGGAAGAAGAGAATGGAAGAGAGGTAGAAGGAAAGTGATTTTCTCATGAAAAAGATGATATAGAAATTGTGGATAATAGTGAAGCTCAGATGCTCTTGATCACAGTGGCCAAGCTATAAGAAAGGTTTTCCTTAGCAGAGTGGATTTTAATCTTTAGTTATACCATTGAGGGTGGGAGAGGAAGAAGAACACTCTTTCTAAAAGGAGAGAAGGAGAATCTCTGGAGAGAAATAATTATTCACTATTTTAATAATATTAGTAAAGCACCTGGAATCACAGCTGATAAATAATAATTATTTAATAAATGTTACTTTCATTGTCTCCCATTCTGTTCCTTAATAATTTGAGTTGAGGCCAAGAATAAGAATATCTAGACCTGTTTTAGCAACTTTACTATAGTTCTATGGTTGAATAACTTATTGCTCCATTTACTTTGTGCAAAGGACTTAAGGTATGTTTAAAAGAGAGTGACCTATCTTTGGAATTGGCACAGGTGAAGAATTAATGAAGTCTGCTACTGTTATGATTCTCCTAATGCTCTCAATTAACACTCTAATGATGTTCGTTGGCTCTCTAGCAAATAATAGGTCCTCTGGTGAATGGGGTATACCATTATAATCCATTATACTGAGAATAAGAACCATGTTTAAATTATTTCATGAAAGGATAGAAAGGATATTTTGATATTTCTTAAATGTTTAGGGGTTTATCCATCTGGAAACGAATCAAAGCAATGAGTCAATAAAATCTCACCTGTGTCCAATTTAATCTTTCCTAAGGAATATTTTAAAATATAAAGTTATTATGTTTTTCAGGAAAAACATTTAAATATCTAATTAGAAAAAGTAAAAATTGTTTAAAAATATTTCAAGACATATAGATAAAAAAATTATATATATATATGTATGTATATATATATATATATATATATAATTGATATATATATATATCAATTGTATATATTAATGGGGTAGAGTATGATATTTCAATACATGTATGAACACTGCTGTCACGAGTAGAAAGATCATGTTATATATGTGTATTTTTTATTCCAGTACTGGGGATTGAACCCAGGGACATTATACCTCAAAGCTACACCCCCAGCCCTTTTATTCTTTATTTTGAAACAGGATCTCACTAAGTTGCAGAGGGCCTCACTAAGTAGCTGAGGCTGTCCTCAAACCTGCAATCCTCCTGTCTCAGCCTCCCAAGTACTGGAATTACAAACATGTGCCACCACACTCGGCCCCATATATTTTGATGGGGTAGGAGGATGAGTAAAATTCTAGGTAGAATTTAAAGATTTAAGAAATATGTGTCCTTTCAAGCTTCAATTCAAATCATTGGAATGTATCCTTAGCAATGAATTAGTGAATGTATGGAAAGATAAGTCTACAAAGATTGTCAATACAAGATTTTCTATAGTAATTACAGTGGCCAATAAATACCTTTGAAATCTCATTAATATAAATAATCATTTATTTTATGCAGGCGAGGCTGCAAGACAACTCTGACCCTACCTGGCTTTACTGGGATCAATGCCTTCTCAACAGTTTTCAAGGTGAAGGAGCTCCACTAGCAAGCGCATGCTCTCATAAACAGGGAAATGGACTTAAGCACTAGACAGCACTTAGAGGAAATGTCCTTAGAGAAAAAGGGAGTTTTTCACACTTTTGCCTATATTCCATTGTTTAAAATAATCCATAAAGCCATGTCCCAAATCAATGGAAGGAATAAAGAGGGGGAATATATTCAGTTTTTTTTTTCTTAGGAACTCTGCTAACTTACGTATTAACAAGCTTGTATACATTGATTGCTGTTAGAAGGAGATAGCAAAGATTTGAGAATAATGAAACAATTGACAATTGTAACCCAAAATGAAAATATTTAATGGAAAATATGTAAGTTTAATAATTTTCAAGTGGCATGATTAAATACTATATAAATATTAAAAATGTGGAGAAAAGGGTACTTTCATACACCGTTCGTGAGAATGCAAATTAGTATAACCATTATGTAGAACATTATGGAGGTTCTTCAAGAAACTACAAACAGATCCACTAAATGATCCAGCAATCTCACTACTGGTAATACAACCAAAGGAAGTGAAATTCTATCTGTACTATCATGATTATTGCAGCAGTATTCACAATAGCCAAGATATAACATCAATTGAAGTATCCATCAATGGATAAATGGAAACAGAAAATGCATTACATATTCACAAAAGAATATTATTCACCCATAAGGAAGAATGAAATCCCATCATTTGTCGAGAAATGGATGGAATTGGAGGACATTATGAAATAAGACACAGGAAAACAAGAATTATATTATTTAAAATTTAAAAAGAAGGAGGAGGGATCCAAGATGGCGACCAAGGGAGATACCATGCTACGATCTCTCTGAGAATTGGATCTCAAATGCCGTGAAAGCAACTTCTCGACAGAAGAAAAGCAGCAAAAACTTGAAGTAAGCAATGAAAAGTTTGAAACGCAATGGATCAAATCCAGAAGACAAAACAGAGGAAAATAAAAAGTTCCAAGCGCCTTACCTAAGGGACGGCAGTGGCACCATCTTGATTGGACCGCGCCGGCCACTACCAGCATTGCGGTTTCCACATGCCATGAGCAGAGAAGCCAGAGACCTGTTGTGAGTTCAACTGCAGATCAGCAGAGATGAAAACAAGTAGCGGCTCGCTCCACACTCAAGAGACCAAACGACAGTGGCTACAGCGGCTGCAGCGGCTGCAGCAGCGCCTTCTTGGCAGGACTTTACCAGCATTGTGGCTTCTACACAAGACCAATGAAGACACCAGTGACCTGCTGTGAATCCACCAACTGCAGAATAGCAGCAGTGAAGGCAAGCTGCAACTTGTTCCACACGCGACACAGACCTGAACTGCTGCATCGGCAGAAGCGGCAGCAGTGCCATCTTGGTCAGACTGCACTGATGGCTACCGGCATTGCAGCTTCTGCAGGCCACCAACAAAGAAGCCAGGGCACTTTTCTAAAACCAGCACTGCAGAGCATCAGTGACAAAAGCAAGCAGCAGTTTGATCCACACTCAGCAGAGTCCCCAGGGCCTGGAGACCTGACCAGAACCAGCAGCAGCAACTGAGCCCACCCCCAGCCCAGAGATTAAGAGCAGCACTCAATGAGACCATAAGTCAATGAGCCGCCCCAGGGGGAGACCACCCAGTGAGGCCACAGGGTCTCACGGGGTCTGAGACGGTGAGGATTGCCCCAGCGGAGGTGGGAGTAGGGTCAGCTATGGGACGCAGTAGACACATGGATAAGCAGACAGTCCCTGGTGACATTTGGGTGGGACACACTTGCAGCTCGCAGGTCGCAGTGCCCTTATAGAGTCCCCAGGGATCACCACAGGACATACAGCTGTGGTACCTGGGGAAAATTGGACGAAGCCAGCTCTCTCTGTGGAAAATGTGGAGTTCCGTGTTTGCACAGAATCAAGGCAAAGCGACACCTGCTGCTTCTGTAGTCAAAGAGAGACACAAGCTCAGGGCCCCCTGCTGGTGACACCTGCCATAGGTGTAGACAGAGACATAGGTACAGCCAAAGTAGAGAACACAGAGAACCACACTTGCAGTGACAGGCACAATAGCAGCACTGGTTGCTTGCACAGGTAGTGAGAGGCACCAGGCAAGGGTCCAAATCACTGGAGAAGACCAAGAATTGGGCCTGCAAATGGACATTATACTGAACAAGTGAAAATAACCATTCAGTAAAGGCTATTCACCTTTAAGGCTCACCTAGTAGCAACTATATACCTCCAGAATAAGAAACTATAAAGGGAGAGGGATTAGACATAGGATACCTACAGAGTGTGAGAGAGAGAGAGCTACCAAAAGCAACAAAGGTATAAACATAAGAAACCAGAAATCATGAAAAGGAAGAATAACAAAGAAACAATGAGCCCCCACAATCCCACAACAATAGAACCCACCAACTCAGAAGTGCAAAAATTGCCAGAAGGACAATTCAGAACTTCAATAGAGGAAATGATACAGGATTTCCAAAAAGAATTCAGAGAGGGCCTGAAAGAATTGAAGGATCAAATAAGCAAAGAATCTGATGCCCTGAACAGGAATCAAAAAGAACCTCTGAAGGAAATGAAGGATGCAATAATTGAAATGAAGGCAGCAATGCAGACGGTCAACAATGGACTAGACCACATGGAAAACAGAATCTCACTCTTAGAAGATGACCTCTCCAAAAATGAACACACAGTATATAAATTAGAAAAAACAATTCAACAGCATGAATTGGACATTGAAGAGATCTCAGCCAGTCTTAAAAGAGCAAACCTAAAAATAAAACAGGCATAGAAGAGGGATTAGAAGCTGAAACTAAAGGAATCAATAATCTATTCAGAGAAGTAATATTAGAAAAATTTCCAAACATAGAAAGAGAGGTCGATACACAGGCACAGAAAACATGTAGAAACCCCAATAGACAAGATGAGAGAAGAGGTTCACCATGCCACATAATAATCAAACTGACTAATATAGAGGCCAAGGAGAGAATCTTAAAGGCAGCAAGAGTAAAACAGCAAGTAACATTCAGGGGCAAACCAATAACAATCCCTCCCGACCTTCCAAACTAAGTCATGAAAACCAGGACGGCCTGGAGCGACATATTCCAACCTATGGAAGAAAACAACTTCCAACCAAGATTTATCTACCCAGCAAAGATATCTATCAAATTTGATCGAGAAATAAAAATCTTCCATGACAAACAGAAGCTGAAAGACTTTATGTCTTCCAAATCAGCACTAGAGAAAATCCTCAAAGAGATTAATTACAAAGTAATAAGGAAACACTAGAACAAGAGAAACCGTGATTTCCATCAAACAAACAACTAGGCAAAGATCAAACACTACCTCAAACAGAAATTAAATCTCAAAATGTTAGGAATGAAAACCCATCTCTCAATAATCACACTGAATATAAATGGCCTCAACTCCCCAATCAAAAGACATAAGGTGGCAAAATGGATTAAAAATCACAATCTATCTATATGCTGCCTGCAAGAAGCACACCTTACAAGAAAAGATATGCACAAAAAAAAAGGTGAGGGGATGGAGCAAAATAATCCACGCTAACAGAACTTGAAAACAAGCAGGAGTAGCATTTATGATATCAGACAAATTAGACTTTAAACATAAACTTATTAGAAGAGACAAAAAAGATAATTTATTACTGGTAAAAGGAACAATCCAACAAGAGGATATAACAATAGCCAATATTTATGCCCCAAACATAGGTGCAACCACTTTCATAAAAGAAAATCTTCGTGACATTAAATCACACATCGATCCCAATACGATAATATTGGGAGACTTCAACAAACCTCTCACACCACTAGATCGATCTTCAACACAAAAGGTCAGTAAAGATGCCTCAGACCTAAGGAACACCATAAACCAAATGGACCAAGTAAACACATAAAGAATATTCCACCTAACTACAGCTGAATTCACATTTTTTTTCAGCAGCTCATGGAATCTTCTCAAATAGACCATATCCTGGGCCACAATGAGTACTAGCAAGTTCAAAAAATGTGACATAATCCCCTGCGTCTTTTCAGACCATAATGAAATGAAACTAGAAATCAACTATAAGAAAACCCAGAGAAACCTCATAAACATGTGGAGACTGAATACCACACTGCTGAATGAGGAATGGGTAAAAGAAAAAATAAGGGGAGAAATTAAGAAATTCCTAGAAACAAATGAAAACAGAGAAACAACATATCAAATTCTCTGGGACACCCTAATGTCAGTATTAAGAAGAAAATTCATAGCACTGAGTGCCCACATAAGAAGAACAGAAAATCACCAAATAAATAACCTAATGACAAACCTCAAAGCCCTTGAAAAACATGAACAGTCTAACCCCAAATCCAGTAGAAGACAGGAAATTATTAAAATCAGAGCAGAAATCAATGAAGTAGAGAATAAAAAATACAAAAATCAACAAAACCAAAAGCTGGTTCCTTGAAAAAATAAACAAGATAGATAAACCACTAACCAACCTAACCAAAAGAAAGAGAGAATCAACCCAAATTACTAAAATAAGAGTTGAAAAGGTGATATTACCACTGACAGCATGGAAATCCAGAGGATTATTAGAAACTACTTTGAAAAACTATACTCCAACAAAATGGAAAACCTAGAAGAAATTGACAAATTTCTAGACACGTGCAAACTTTCTATGTTGAATCAAGAAGATATAGAAAATTTAAATTGACCAATAGCAATTAAAGAGATAGAAGCAGCAATAAAGAGCCTACCATCAAAGAAAAGCCCAGGTCCAGATGGTTTACCAAGTGAATTTTATAAAACCTTTACAGAAGAACTAATTCCAATACTCCTGAATCTATTCCGTGAAATAGAAAGAAACGGGACTCTCCCAAACACATTCTATGAAGCCAACATCACACAAATACCAAAACCAAACAAAGACAGCTCAAGAAAAGAAGACTACAGACCTATATCGTTGATGAACTTAGATGCAAAACTTCTAAACAACATACTAGCAACGCACATTCAAAATCACATCACAAAAATCATACGTCTTAACCAAGTGGGGTTCATCCCAGGGATGCAAGGCTGGTTCATCATATGAAAAACTATCCATGTAATCCACCACATAAACAGAACTAAAGACAAAAATCACATGATCATTTCAATAGATGCTGAAAAAGCATTTGACAAAATCCAACACCCATTCATGATAAGAATGCTGCAGAGAATTGGAATAGAAGGAACACACCTCAACACCATAAAGGAAATATATAATAGGCCCACAGCAAACATCATACTGAATGGGGAAAAACTTCGAGAGTTCCCTTTAAAAACAGGAACAAGACAAGGATGTCCACTGTCACCACTCCTTTTCAATATAGTACTAGAGACTCTAGCCAGAGTAATAAGGCAAGAGAAGGAAATAAAGGAATACAAATAGGAAAAGAGGAACTGAAACTATCTCTATTTGACAATGGCATGGTATTATACTTAGAAGATCCAACAAACTCAACTAAAAGGCTCATAGAACTGATCAACAAATTCAGCAAAGTGTCTGGATACAAATTCAATCTTAAAAAATCAGAAGCTTTTCTGTATGCCAACCATAAATCCACTGAAAAAGAAATCCAGAAGACATTTCCACTCATGATATCCCCCAAAGCAATAAATTACTTGGGAATAAACCTAACCAAGGTGGTAAAAGACCTCTACAAGGAAAACTATAAAACATTGAAAAAAGAAATTGAAGAGGATCTTAGAAGATGGAAAGATCTCCCATGCTCTAGGGTAGGCAGAATAAATATCATCAAAATGGCCATTCTTCCAAAAGTGATCTACAGATTCAATGCAATATCCATTCAATTACCAAAGTCATTCTTCACTGACATAGAAAAATCTGTCCTTAAACTCATTTGGAACAACAAAAAACCCAGAATAGCCAAAGTAGTTCTCAGCAACAAGAACCATGCAGGAGGCATCATAATGCCTGACTTCAAACTATACTACAAAGCCATACTAATAAAAACAGCATGATATTGGCACAAAAGCAGATACATAGACCAATGGAGCAGAAGACATCAAAAGAAACCCACACACCTACAGCCAATTGATATTTGACAAAGGGGCTAAAAACATCCACTGGAATAAAGATAGCCTCTTCAACAAATGGTGCTGGCAAAACTGGCTAACCATATGCAGAAAAATAGAAATAAACCCCACTTTCTCACCTAATACAAGAGTCAATTCAAAATGGATCAAAGACCTAGAAATGAGACTAGAGACCTTGCAGCTACTTGAAGAGGGCAAAGGCCCAATACTTCAACACATAGGCACAGGTAAAGACTTCCTCAACAAGACTCCATAGGCACAAGAAACTAAAATGAGGATCAATACATGGGATTGCATTAAACTGAAGAGCTTTTGTGCAGCAAAGGAAACAATCAAGAACCTCAACAGAGAGCTGACAGAATGGGAGAAGATTTTTGCCAGCTACTCCTCTGATAGAGAACTCATATTTAGAATATACAGAGAACTTAAAAAAATCACCACCAAAAAAACAAATAACCCAATCAAAAAATGGGCAAGTGAACTAGACACTTCACAGAAGAAGAAATACAAATGGCCCATAAATGTGTGAAATAATGTTCAACATCATTAGCAATCAGAGACATTCAAATCAAAACTACCCTGAGATTTCACCTAACCCCAATTAGAATGGCAACCATTAAAAACACAACAACAAATGCTGGTGAGGATGTGGAAAAGTAGGAACTCTAGTACACTGTTGGTGGAATTGCAAAATAGTGCAATCACTTTGGAAAACAGTGTGGAGGATCCTCAGAAGAATGGGAATGAACCTATCATATGACCCAGCAATACCACTTCTAGGCATCTACCCAAAAGGACTGAAATCAAACTACCAGACTAATGCATGTGTATCTATGTTTATAGCTGCACAATTCTTAATTGCCAAACTTTGGAACCAGCCAAACTGTCCATCAACAGATGAATGGATCACAAAACTATGGGATATGCACACAATGGAATTTTACGCAGCCATAAAGAAGAAAACAATTACATCATTTGCAGGGAAATGGAGGGCACTGGAGAACCTTATGCTGTCAGTCACAAAGAGTGAAAAGCCAGATGTTCTCCCTAATATGTGGAATCTAGGGAGAATGGGACTTAGAAGGGAACCCAGACAGAGAAGGAGAAAACTTTAGTTGAGCAAAGAAGGTGACCTAACTGAGGGAAACAAGAGGGCCGAAGAGAGAAATACACTAATGCACATGATGTGTACACACAAACTTATCAGAGTCAATCACTATGCTGAGCATGGAAAGGAGGGAAGGGGAGGGAATAGGGTGGGATTTAAGGGAGGGCTAGATGAGAAATGTGTGCATGCATGCTTCTGATACCCTGACACTTATCAAAACGTATAACTACAATGCACCAATAAATGTAATAAATAAAATAAATAAATAAATAAAATGTAAAAAAATTTTAAGCTGGGCGTGGTGGCGCACGCTTGTAATCCCAGTACTTTGGGAGGTGGAGACCAGAGGATCCAAGTTCAGGGCCAGCCTCAGCTCTCTCTATCTCTCTCACCCTGTCTCACTCTCTCTCTCCCTGTTTCTCTCTCTTTACTTAGTGAGGCCCTCCACAACTTCATGAGACCCGGTTTCAAAATAAAGTATAAAAATTAGGGCCGGGGGTGTAACACGGAGGTAGAACACCCCTGGGTTCAATCCCCGGTACCGCAAAAAAATTTTTTTTTTAAAAGAAAAGGAGAGAAGACAGAAAGGAGGAAGAAAGACCTGAATGTAGAATAGTGATTATCAGATTTTGGGATTGGGCAGAAAAGGTGGATAAAGGGAGTCTGGATTTGATCAGTGCATACTATAGGTATGTATTAAAATATCACACTGAACTCCATTAACATGTTCAGTCAATACATTAATCAAAATTTTTAAAAATGGAATTAGATGAAAAATACATTTTAAAAAAGATTTAATCCAGACAATACTCACAATGCATAAAGTGAAAAGCAGAATATACACTGTTATATAGCTAATTTTTCAGTTCCATGAAATATTATATACATACACATATAACCATTGAAAATACTGATATATCAATATCACTATGAACTATGTTATGATGTGACACTATAATGTACTAATAAAACTATGCAAATAAAATATTGATATTTTAATAAATTATAGACAACCTAACTATAAGGGATTTTCATTTTTTTCTTTGTGCTCTTTTTCAATAATGTTCAAATTTCTATAATTTTTAAAATAAAAATACATATTTCTTGCAAATATAACAATGCTATTACATTAAAATTTGATATTAATGACCTGTTTTAATTTCCAGAGTCCTAGAATTTTGTTAATATTCAATAAAATGTATCATTAATTAAAAATATATAAAATTAAGTATTTTACTGAACATAGCCTAGTTCTGTTGTTATATCTACATTAACTTTCTTTAGACTATAAATATACTCATGTCTCCTCCTGAAATATTTTATCAGCATAAAAAATATTCAGTAAAATTCTCATTTTTTAAAAATGTTCTGAAAGAATTTGACTTAATTTAATCACCATTAATTTATGTCTTGAGTTTAGGAAGACAAATGAAAACTTGATTAAATTAGTTTCTAAAACACAAATATAAGTTGGACTAATGATCTTATTTGCCTCAAATTTAAGTTTTATCTAGTTATCTTCATATAAAATGATATAATTCCTTCTAAATATCTTACATGTATGTTTGGACATCTAAGTTTATAGATTTCTTGATGAATGAGATTCAGTTATGAAGTATTTAAACAGTCATATTAAAAAGTACTTTCATTTTTATATTTATAATTTACTTCCCTTCCAAAGACTGTGGTGTTATATTTGGTTTAACAAAATTAGTATGAACTGGTGGAGATCTGGTGGCATTTTCTGAGATCTCATTAGAGAATACAGAACACATGAAATACACCTCTGAATACAGGATTTCTCATTTTACTCTGAAGGACAGTAAGTGCCGATTAAGGAACATTTTATAGAAAAAACATCAATTCATCAAATGAAAATCACCGAGTGTCAAATCTGAGCCAGACTCTATGCCAAGTACTAAGAAAAAAAGATAAGGATGATAGTGCCTCCTGCACAAAATTCAGACTAATAAAAATAACAAACTTTAAGTAGGTAATTTGAGAATCTGGTTCAAGAGTTTCACCTAAATTTATCTGCTTGCCTCATTAAAATTATTGTGAAAGACATATAAACCCATGCCAATAAACAGGACACCCCTGAGGAACCATTAGTGGAAAAATGGTTGTAACAAATACCTGGAAGAAGAACAGTTGGAACTGAGTTGGCTGATAAGGCAGAACACTGGAAGTCATAGTCCAAGACACTCTCAGAAAAGGCTTAGACAATAAGAAAGAGCCGCCAATAAGAAAATAAGAAAATAAGCCGACAATAAGAAAAGTCCTCCTAGAGGACTGCTGGACTCAGAGAGGGAGGGGGGCTCTGATAGGTCAAAACATTAGACAGCACCCCAGCCCTCCATCCATGAACACAGGAAGAATAGAGGGCAAACATCTATAAAAGAACATGACTATATGACTGGGGAGGACTAGGATAGATTGACATATAGCCCAGAATAAATCATCTGAGTTTTGGCATTTGAGAACACTCAGCTCAATGGAAGAGTATTCAGCAACTCATCCTAGAATGAACTGTATCAGTTGGCAAGTTCCACTCAAGAATGAACAGGTCTTCTCTTTTTCTGTTTTTCTTTTCTTTCCTTGGAGTACTGGGATTGAACCCAGGGGCATTCTACCTCAGAGGTATACCCATTGCCTATTTATTTATTTATTTATTTATTTATTTATTTATTTATTTATGGTCTCACTGCATTGGGAGGGTGGGGCTTGTTAAGTTGCTGAGGCTGGCAGTGAACTGTGATCCTCCTGTCTCAGACTCCCAAATGCTAGAATTACAGGCGTGCACGACTGCACCTGGCTAGGTCATCTCTTTTGCTTCATTCTTAAATATAATCAAAGTATTAACTTCTAAAACACTATAAAATCCTCTGTAATGTGGCAGTGAAAGATCAGTATAAATACAACTAAATAAAAATGTCCCTGGAAAGAAAAACAAACTATTCAGAGAATTGAAAAAAATGTAAACTATAAAGAAAAAAACAAAAATAACACTGAAAATGGATTAGTGAAGGTAGGTTGACAGATATTTATGCAATCCAGGACATCCAAATTCCAACAAAAGGATTGCATAAAAAATAGAGTAAAATGAGTAGAAGATGGTATTAAAATAACTCCAGAAATTTTTCTTAAAGCAAAACCTATCTTCATATAAAAATGGTATATTCATAATAAATAATGAATATAAATAAATTGAGCATAGACATATTCATATTACATTTCATAACATCAATTATTGATAAAAAATTCTGAAAACCTAATTGTTCTTCATCTTTCATTTAATTAAATTAAAACATTTATTTCTTCTTTTTATTTGAAATAATGACTATTAAAGTTTGAAGATGATTAAGTTAATTTTGGAAGTAAAACTAAATTTCAAATTTTTTGAAATATTTCCTATTGCATTCACTGTTTATATGCCACCTAATAAATTCCAGATTTACACAAGTGGAGTTAGTTCATTTCAAGTAATCACAGCATTGTAAAATTTTCTGATTAGTCTGTAAAACCATACTAATGAACATATTCATGCAATAGATAAAAAGGAAGTGTGTTTAATCTCAGAATTAACTGAAGATAAATTGTGTGGCATTCTTGAAGTTTTGTATCTAGACTAGGCTGTACTTTCTCTTTAGAGAATTCAAGTATGAGTTGTTTCTTATGCATTTTCAATTTAAAATTATGTGCATGAAGCCAGGCGTGGTGGCGCATGCTTGTAATCCCAGTACTTGGGAGGCGGAGACCGGAGGATCCGGGTTAGCGGCCAGCCTCAGCTACTCAGTGAGGCAACTTCGTGAGACCCAGTTTCAAAATAAAGTACAAAAAATAGGGCTGGGGGTGTAGCTCGGAGGTAGAATGGCCCTGGATTCAATCCCTGGTACCGCAAAAAAAAAAAAAAAAATTGTGCATGAATAAAACCCTCAAGCTTAGCATTTTCCATCATAAATTTCAGATTGTTTTAAATACCCAATTTCTCATTTTTCAGAAAATATGTAAGCTTAGCCATCAATATATCTAATTCTTATTTTATGCTAGATACTGTATTAGATAGATGTGAATAGATACAGATAAGAATAAGCCATTACATAAAAGCCTATAGAAAAATTACATCATTTTAAACTTACTTTTGGATCTATTGAAATCTAATTAAAAAAGTAAGATGCAATTCCATTTATTTGTACCCATTTCCTTGCAGTTTGATAAAATTATAAGAGTTCTGAGCTTAAAGGTTATAGCTGTATCATAATGCAGTGGGTTCCTTTGGGAAATAATACTCTGTATAGAAAAATGAGATGATGAGTTCTGTGTCCATAGTATAGAGTGCTTCTGATTTTCCAATCACACACACACACACAAGGACAGACCCTGGTCATATTAATGTAGTTTCACTGAATACTTCATGAACATGATTGAAAACACCAGCTTTCTGTTTTTTTAGTATGTTTATTTTTTTTCTGAACACAGGCACGGAGCAATAATACATTATCCATCCAAGGAGTGCACCATTCTACTTGAGGACAGTACTGAATATTATCATAGATGGAATTAAACCAAGATGTTTAAAATTATTAATTTTAGGGTGGTTTAGTATTTTTCCTGAAAGAATAGTTCATGGGTCAATTTATAGAGCCTATCCTTTCACATGAAGCCAAAATTAAATATAGCCATTTTGTGCTCACAGAATAGTTTATACATATGTGTGCTCTAGATCAGCATTGTGCTGTAATTCTTGCTTTTTGTCATTTCCACCAGATTGCAATCTCTCTAGGATGGAGAAATCATACTGTTACTCTATTTATCTTCTTCTCTTACCTGTTCACAGGCAACTTGTGAATGCTTAAAAAGCAGTTGCTTGGTTAAAAGCAAGTTTAGCATCATATGTAGGTGATTATCATGTTTGTTGTAGTAATGAGTGTTTATATTTTCATAAATGACTTAAAATGTAGATATAAATTTAAAATTAATTAAAATGAAACTAAAATATATATTTTTGAGTACTGTGAATTGAACCCAGGGGCAATTTACCACTGAGCTACACCTCCAGCCCTTTTTTATTTTTTATTTTGAAACAGGGTCTTGCTAAATTGCTGGCCTCAAACCTACAATCCTCCTGTCTTAGCTTCACAAGCTCTAGGATTACAGGCATATGCCACCATGAACCAATAAACTTAAAATACTTTTAATAGAAGGAATTTCATCAGCAGTTAACCACATTAAGGATTAATGATATATATTAAGATAAAAGATAAATTTAAAATTAGTCCTGTAATCAGTAGAAGAAAAAGAATATGACCAATGATCAAATAACACCAATGTAGCTGTTAAAACTACAGTTAATACTTTGAAGAATTAGTAAAATAGTAAACTACACTTTGAAAAATGAATAGAAAAAGGGATTTAAAAATCATCAAAGAGAAAATCTTATAGTCTCACATCATAATGGAGTTCATAGTGCTAGTACCATTTCTCAATTCTCTCCTCCAGAGTTCAGCAATTCCTGGTAAAAAGTAAAACTCACCAAACGCTGTGTATGTCACTATCACTATGAACTCCATTATGATGTGAGACTATAAGATTTTCTCTTTTTGACTAACAATTTGACCATGGATCCCTCAGAACCATGTAAGTACTCCTTGTGTAAATTTGTAAAATGTTATCCATAACATACATAAGTAGAAGGAATAGTGCATTGTTGTTCAAAACAAGGGATAAATATCTGGTAGACACAGACTGAAAACAACAGAAGATCCATAGTTTCCATTCACTTCCTTCACACCCACCAAATTGAGAGAAAAGTGATGTGAGAGAAATCACTGACAAGACAGCCAACAAAGTGAAGAGGTAAGAAAGTGATACATCATCATTAGCAATAACCATCACAGATAAAATATCATGTAGGCAGATGGCCTACACCTAAATATAAAATAACATGCTAAAGGACTTTTAAAATTCCTTTAGACTTGGTCAACTGTCTTGAGACCAATTACCAACAGAAAGAGGCATGGTTTACCTCTGTCTTCATGGTAACTTTGCCATGACAAGCCAGTATTGATTAAGAGCCAGTGCATAAAGCAGATCAAGCATTGGTTATAAATTCAGGCAGGTTTGGGCTCGGTGGGTATGTGGGGGGGGGATATTCTCTACCTCTGTGACACAGCTGAGGTAATTTTCCTCAGGTTCCTAATAGACTCCCATAAATGTAGAAAACATACAACTTCTATTTAAAGTATGGTATATGTTAAAATAATTAGATTTGTTTTTCTGTGTAGCCATAAATTACAACATCTCAACCTTGAAATGACTGACAATTTGTATCAGATAATTAGTTATTTTAGAAGCTATCATGTTCCTTGTAGGATGTTCAGCAGCATCTCTGGTCTGTACTCACTAGATGCCAGTAGCTTTTATATGTCCCATTTGTGGCAAACAAAAATGTCTCCAGATAGTACAGAATATACCATGAGGGGCAAAATTGTCCCAGGACTTATTGGGAGTCACTTTAAAGAGCAGATATTGATATGCCTGAGTAATGCAAAAATTAAAAGATTGGAAGATTGTATTTTTCATAAACTGACAAATGTAGTGCTTTAAAATGAAAGGACTGCAGACTTTGAAAGTTACTATGGGTTTATTCAGAACTTCTAATTTGATCATGAAATCACCTTTACTTGGAGCCCACAGATCTGTTACTATAGAACCACTAATAGAGGCTGGACCCAGCCAATGTAACCTGGGAGACGCCCAGACAATATGGAAACACTGGCTCTGTTAACAGGAAAGTCAGCTCAGACTCTCTAAGACCATACCACACACACACTTTCTATTCAACAGGAATTGTTGATTTCATTGTTATGTTCTTAGAGAGTCTAAGATCACATGAATACTAGTTTTCTTGGCCATATCATTTTCATCAATTTCGATAAGCTAGCACAATTAAGCAATGGGAAAACTTGTCAAGTAGTGGCCACAAAACTGTCAATATTCCACTCATCAGTAGTCTCAAGTGTCACTCATTCAGTTGGGTATTCACTTATTGACCACAAGTTTTTTTTTCTCTCTTATTTTTTTATAAATTATTCTGTAGATAATCTGATACTTTCAACATCATACAGATATACTATAGACACAGATAGAAATAAATGCAGGTCAATATAGACATGTTTACCTTTAAATATCTCTCTATCTATCTATGAAGAAGTGACAGGGATATGTATTTTGGAAAAAATTGATCATTTTGTCTTAAGTTATGGGAGATATTCAGCAAAAAAATGCCATGAAAATTAATGAGCTGTCCACTAAGGAAATTCTTAAGCAGGATTAATTGCTCCAAGATGTGGCTAAAGGGAAGGTTCAGGAAGAAATGGGCTCTAAACATCCCTTGCTAGACACCAATTAATGAGAAATTACCCAAATAGGGAGGATTACTTTGTCACATTTATATAGGTTATTGGTACTTGCTGCCTTTGATAATAATTAATTTCTCTGAATATATGACAAAATGGCAGCAAAGAACACATAATTTTGATTTTCTAATTCTTTCTATAATATAAATAAACATAGGGCCATAAAACTTACATATCATATAAAATTTTGTAACATCAGAGTGTATTAATTATTCATTTGGTTAATTTATTTTAAAAAGATTTATTTTTCCCTGACATTACTGGAGCCGGGCATGGTGGCACATGCTTGTAATCCCAGTATTTGGGAGGCTAAAACAGGAGGATTGAGGATTTGCGGCCAGCCTCAGCTACTTAATGAGGTCCTCCGCAAATTAGTGAGACCCTGTTTCAAAATAAAGAATACAAAATAGGGCTGGAGGTGTAGCTCAGAGATAGAATGCCCCTGGGTTCAATCCCTAGTACTGCAAAAAAAATTATCTGATAAGTGGCCTCATACATCTTCTAATTACTGTGACCTTACATAACTTCTTTGTATAATAAATTATTACCCTCCCTCAATTTTTCCAGGTGGAATTAGAAAAAAAACAAAAATAATTTGTTTTTTTTTTTTTTTGCGGTACCGGGGATTGAACCCAGAGGCGTTCTACCTCCGAACTACACCCCCGGCCCTATTTTTTATACTTTATTTTGAAACCGGGTCTCACGAAGTTGCGGAGGGCCTCACTAAATAGAGAAAGAGAGAGAGAGGCAGGGAGAGAGAGAGATAGAGAGAGCTGAGGCTGGCCGCAAACCCGGATCCTCCAGTCTCCGCCTCCCAAAGTACTGAGATTACAAGCATGTGCCACCACGCCCAGCAAAGAATTTGTTTAATAGATTTATTCAAAAGGTTTTTTTTTTATTCTTTTGACTTAAATTTTATTCTATAATGTCTCATTGATTAACTTTGCCTTTAGTATTTTAAGTAATTGACATAACAGTTCCTCATTTGACTATGTCATATTATATTGAACTCTTCTTTAAATTGTTATGTTATAATTATACATCATAGGTTCAGAGTGATAAAAACACACACACATAGTATTCATTGTATGTTTCCCTCTGGGTCTTGTGCTGTTCCTTCCTCCTCCCCATAGATAATATTAACACCAATATAGATAACTTCATATATGGACAAAGGATTATTTGAATTATGTTATCTGTTTTAATAATACTGTAAGCAAGATTAGTAAAAGGAAACCCCTTTAAAAAAATAAGAGCAGTTGGAACCTTTCAAACAGCTTGACTCAGTGTATTGGTCAGATCAAGAGAATTCACAGAATGCGTATATGAAAAAGGGATTTATTAGATCAGCTCACAATATAGTCCTGAGTTTTGACTGCCCGTGAAGAATTAGAGGAATCAGTAGCTGGTCGGGCGGTCTAAGAGCTGGAGCCTTAGGATTGAAGCAACCACCAATTCAGTCCAGTCCAAGATGTGAAGACAAGGAAGCTCTTCAGAGAAATGATGGTGAAGTTTCAGTTCGAAGGCTGGAGGCCGACGATCTCAGACGAGAGCAGAAGATCAAGAAGCTCTTCAAGGAAACAGCAAAGTTGGAAACCGACGATCTCAGACGAGAGCAGATGCGTTTTCTTCAGGAAGAGTCGTGGCTCCCTGTACGTAGCTTTCTCCTTCTTTTATCTAAGTTCTGCACCTATCAGAACCCTGCTACCCACATTTAAGGCAGGACTTCCAGTTCAATCTGCTGTTACACAACCAAAGTCACATGATCTTAGGTGGGTCAAGTTAACAAACCAGACCAACTATCACACTCAGGAAAAACTGCAGGTTCTTTCCTTTCCTTTATTTCTATTTTTCTTTTATGTTCTGTGGTCACTTGTTGAAAACATATTCTTAAATATGAGTATATCTGAGAACAAGGGATGCATCAGGTATGTGGATGAAACAGAAAAAATAAATTACTATTTCAGGTAGGCTATTCAAACTGCCTGTGGTGACTGCTGATATTGCATTTTCTTAAATGAACATCCTGAATACAGTTAATAAAGTAGCATAAAACCACCTACTGGGTAATCCACATGAAAACTCTGTGGGATAGTTCCATATTTCTAGAATTGTCATGGAAAAGCTGTGCGGTAGACAAGACATGAATGCCAGAGTAAAAATTATACCTGTAAAATTTAGTGTTTCTGAATGTGTTAAAAATTTCCTCTGTTTGAATATAATTATTTATGTTGATAAAAATCATCTATATGCCATTTACATTGCATGCACATTTTATGTACTCTTCAAAAAATAATTTTATTATCCAAATTTTAAATGGATGGAAATTGAGTTGCTCAAGTAGCATAGAATTGGATTTTGAACTCAAGGTTCTTAACTGAAATTTCAGGTTATACATTTCATTGTATATTGGAAAAGCATGGTTTTGTGTAATAAATGTTTGCTAAAATGTCTAGAAAATTTTATGTGGTGAGATAGGTTTTCTTAGTCTACATTTACATCTATTTCTATATATCTAAGCTTATGCCACTTTTTCAGTGTGTAGTAAAAATACAAGGAATTGAAGGTATGAAGATTCTTTTGTTAGGAGTATTTGCCCTTAACAGAGATTTTCATCTATTCTGCATTTCTATATAGTAAACTGCTTTCACCATGGCTGTCTAGCTCACTGGGTTCTTCAGAATGTGTTTGAAGAAATAATAATAAAAATAATGCTGGGAAATTAAAAAAAAGTTGTAAAAACATTAAGTAATTAATATCAAAGGGATCAGTGAGAATAACATCATTATGATGACATTATTAATTTTGCAAATAAATTTTGTCTTCAAACTGAATATTATAGGGTTCATGGAGGTACATTGTTCATTACTTTATGTGAGGAAACCAACCATTGTTCAAGAAAAAATAAGATGAGCTTACTGGCACAAAGTATGAATATAGGACTGGACTTCCAGTAAACTTCCATATTTATATTAGAAGAAAACTCAAAGAAAATGAATAGCTATGATTGTTTCTTTAAAATTAAATACGTGAACTTCTCTTTTCCAGGAGAATTGTGAGGAGTTATTGTACTTTACCAAGACATTTTATAAGAATGGAATTTCACTCTACACAATTTACTTATATTAGGGAAAGATTCTATAGTTCATATTTACCCAATTATAGCTTCTATTGGAGGCTACCATTTAATCATGAAAACTACTCTTCTTATAATAACAGATTTTTATGGAGATATATACTGTCACAGATAAGAATGACTTTTTGAAATTTGTTTTAGGAGTTTTCAACAGTTTTATGCAAAGCCTCGTTTTTTTCTATTTTTTTAATGTTAAATGAATGAAATTAGGACTGAAAATCAGTACGGATTAATAGGTTCTTTGCATATTGTGAAAGTATTTGAAAATGGAGCAATGCTACTAATGAATCTACCCACTCTTCTATGGGTTCCGTGATCCACACTGATAAAATAGAAGATACTGGATCTAGCAGCTGTAGCAGCAGCCTATCAGGTCAGCTCAATAATCTAAAACTGTGGGCAACCCCCAAACAATTGGTGAATTGTAAATGATCTTCAGTTTAACTAGCAGACATAAGAGGGAATATGTTTTTCTGGGTAAAGCAAATTAATTCTCACTATTTTTTCTAGTCACAACTTCTAGCATATATTCCAGACTTACAAAGTTCCTGAAAAAACAATAAAATGGAGAACATGATCAAAACAAAACAAATGAATGCAGAACCACTGATGGTCCAGACACTGGAATCAACAGATCATGAGCTAAAGGAAAAAATGGAAATAGGAAATGAACAGATAGAAAACTAAAAATATAAAAGTCAATCAAATTCATATCCTAGAAAAGAGTAATTCTGTCTTAAGGATGACTGAATTTATGCAGTTATCAATAACTTGAAGTCTAAAATATGTCTAATTATAGAACAAACAGAAAGATAAAAAAATCACTAAATTATATTTTTAAAAATGTCTCAAGAATTTTCTTGAAAGAAATAAATTTCCTTATCCTAGGTCCTCAGGAAATCCACACAGAGTAAATATGATAAAAAGACACCTAGACACATTGAGGTCACTGCTGAAAACAAAATATAAGGCAGAAAATCATAAAAGCTGCCAAAAACAAAAGACAATAAGATATAGGGGAAATTAATAAGAATGACTCCGGGATTTTTGTCAAGAATTATGCAAACTGTAAGACAGTAGGAAGGTACTTTGAAAGCTGGGGACAAACAAACCTCCCCAACTGATAATTCTTAACCTAGCTAAGTCGTACTTAAAAAAAAAAGATTAACGTTGGAAAGTCTGACTGCTAAATTGATTTTTTTTGGCATTATGTAAAGTTCTTCTTTTTCTCCAATAACGTGCTTTGCTTTAAAATCCACTCTGTAAGATTGTAAGATGAGTTTTTGAATAGGAGATGAGTTTCTCATATACAGGTCAACTTAATTTTATTGTGCTTCACTTTATTATGTTTCACAGATGTTTCATTTTTTATAAATTGAATGTTTGTGACAACTGTATCAAACAATCTTTCGGTGCCATTTTTCTAACCTCATGTGCTCACATGTGTTCCTGTGCCACATTTTGGTAATTCTCTCAATATTTTATGCTTTTGCATTATTAGTGTATATGTTATGGTGATCAGTGATCAGTGATCTTCTATGTTATTATTGCAATTTGGAGGAGGGTACTATGAATCTTGCCCTTATCAGATATAAAACTTAATTGATAAATGTGTTCTCTAACTGCTCCACTGACCAGCCCTCCCCTCCTTTAGTCTCTATTTCATGAGACACAAAATTAGTGATAGCAAGTCAATTTCTAACCCTACACTGGCCTCTAAGTGTCCAGGAAAAGTAAGAGTTGCATACTTTTCACTTTAAATCTAAAGGTAGAAATGATTAAGCCTAAAGCAGAAGTCATGTCAAAAGTCAAGATAGGCTGAAAGCTAAGCCTCTTGCATGACAGAGTTAGCCAAAGGAAGGTTCTGGAAGGATTAAAACTGTTATTTCATTGAATACACAAAGGATAAGAAACCACTTATGGCAACGTTACAATCCAGCCCACTAATTTGTACAATTAGTATGCATCAATAACAAAAAAAGAGAAAGAAAGTGAAAATGCCTTCTTGCTGATATGGAGAAAGTTTGAGTGGTCTGGATGGAAACTCAGACCAATCACAACGTTACCTTAAGCCAAAGCCAAAGCCAAATCCAGAGAAGGGCCCTCATTCTCTTCAATTCTGTAAAGGCAGAGAGAGGTGAGGGAGCTATGGGAGAAAACGTTGATGTTCGCAGAGGTTGTTTTATGAGGTTTAAGGCCAGAAACCATCTCCGTAACATAAAAATGCAAGGAGAAGTAGCAAGTGCTGATGTGGAAGCTACAGCAAGTTATCTAGGAGAGCTGGCTGAGATAATTAATGGAGAAGTCTACACGAAACAGCAGATATTCAATGCAGCCTCACATTGGAAGAAGATGCTGCCTAGGACTTTCATAGCTAGAGAGGAAAAAAAATCAATGTCTGACTTCAAAGTTTCAAAACACAGGCTGACTCTTTTGGTAGGGGCTAATGCTGTTCATGGTTTTAAGTTGAAACCAATACTCCTTTACTATTCTGGAAATCCTAGAACCTTTTAGAATTATATTAGAGTTTATTAAACTCTACCTGTTGTACATGTGTTTACAATATGATTTGCTGGCTATTTTATGTATACTGTTGAGACCCACTGCTCAGAAAAAAAAAATGCTTTCAAAATATTACTGCTAGCCAGGCGTGGTGGCACACGCTTGTAATCCCAGTACTTGGAGGCTGAGACAGGAGGATCGCAGGTTCGCAGTCAGCCTCAGCTACTTAGTGAGGCCCTCCACAACTTAGTGAGACCCTGTTTCAAAATAAATAATAAAAAATAGGGCTGGGGGTGTATCTCAGAGGTAGAGAGCCCCTGAGTTCAATCCCCAGTACCGAAAAAAAAAATTACTGCTCATTGACAATGCATGCAGTCACTCAATATCTCTGATGGAGACAAACAATGAGAATAATGTTGTTTTGATGCCTGCTAGCACAATATCCATTCTGTAGTCAATGGATCAAGTAGCAATTTAAAAGTATAAGTTCTATTATTTAAGAAATGTATTTCATAATGTTTTAAACAGTGTTTTTTATTTCTTTCAGGATCTGAGCAAAGTAAATTGAAAACTTTCTGGAAAAGACTCATTGTACTAGATTCCATGAAAGACATTTTGATCCATGGGAGGAAGTAAAAATATCAAGTCCTTATCAGGAGTTTGAAAGAAGTTGATTCCAACCCTCACAGATGACTTTGACGGGCTCAAGACTTCTGTGGAGTAAGTCACTGGAGATGTGGTAGAAATGATGAAAAGACTAGAATAGGAAGTGGGCCCTAGATGAGACTGAAATAAGGCCATCTCATGATAAAATGTTAACAGATGAGAAGCTGCTTCTCATGTATGAGAAAAGAAAGTAGTTCTTGAGATTAAACCTACTGATGAAGAAGCAGTAAACATTGAGGAGATGACCACAAAGGATTTAGCATATGACATGAACTTAGTTGACAAAGCAGCAGCAGGGTTTGAGAACACAGACTGCAATTTTGATGGATATTCAACTGTGGATAATATGCTATCAAACAGCATTTCATGCTACTGAGAAATCATTTGTGTAAGGACAAATCAATCGATGCCACAAACTTCATAGTTGTCTTATTTTAAGAAATTGCCAGTCACCCCAACCTTAAGCAAACGCCACTCTGATCAGTCAGCAGCCATCACAGTGAGGCAAGACCCTCCACCAGCACAAAGATTGGGATTCACCTACAGCTCAGAGGATGATTAGCATTTTTTACCAATAAAGTATTTTTAAATTAAAACTCATATATTTTAGACATAATACTATTGCACATGTAATAGACAAGTATAGGGCACACATAACTTGTATATGTGCTGTGAAAGCTAAAATCTGTATGACTTGCTTTTTTGTGATATTAGCTTTCTTGCAATGGTCTGGAAAGGAATATGTGAAATTTCTGACATATGCTTGTAGATGGGTCATGTTTCTTATCTATTCTTCAATTTTTTTCTGATTGATATATCTAGACCAAGTAGCACATTTTAATATTTAGGCAGTTAAGGAATTTTATTCAAAGAAATTCAGTGACTTATTCCAATCCTGCAGATGAGGTATAAAAAAGCTGGAATATGATTTGTAACTTTAAACTAAAAGTAAAATAAAGTGTAATTTATTCTTTAAAACTTCCACATTATATTTAATACCAGTATGAATAAATATTAGTATAAATTTGATCAATCCTAAATTCTAACAATTAAGCAGTTAACATACAAATGTTTTCATACTAGGATATAAGAATAATAATTTAAAAGAGGAGAATAATGGCCGGGCGTGGTGGTGCATGCTTGTAATCCCAGTACTTTGGGAGGCAGAGACCGGAGGATCCGGGTTCACGGCCAGCCTCAGCTCTCTCTCTCTCTCTATCCCTGTCTCTCTCTCTATCTATCTATCTCTCTACTTAGTGAGGCCCTCCGCAACTTCGTGATACCCGGTTTCAAAATAAAGTATAAAAATAGGGCCGGGGGCATAGCGCGGAGGTAGAACGCCCTTGCATTCAATCCCCGGTACCGCAAAAAAATAAATAAATAATAAAAAAAATAAAAGAGGGGAATAATATTCCCCAGTCCTCTTTAATATGTAAAATTGGATCCCTTTGTGTAATTCCAGATATTACTTCTACCTTAATCTTAAGGAAACTGATATATACTTTACATTCCAACACTTTCTAATGTTGAGATGACATAGTATTTCTGAAAATGGTTATTTTAGGATACAGGTGATTTCTTACCCATGTTCCAAGAGCAGGTCACAGTCATTTAAGACTTACTATGAAGATACACCTTTGTCATTATTTAATCAATTGTTGAGACCTGTAGTAATTACCATATGACTTTTAAACCCAATCTATAATCTTTTAATGACAGCGTTCAGGTTTCACTGCCACAGGTGACAAGAGATGAGCGATAACTCTACAGTCACATAATCATAGAAAATATGACTAGGATTTAAAAATAACACAAATCAAATATCTTTATTAAACATAAAATGCAGTGTATAAAATATTCCTATTGTAGACATATAAGCATAATGCCAAATGATAAAATACAATAAATATCTTTGAAATGGGCAAAGTACTATGTTAATATTCCATGTTGAAACCAGATTAATAAAATTAATATAGATATACTGACTGAATTAAATGTCACTATTTGGAAAATATTTTTATCTGTCCAACAAAGCAGCACAACTTGAAAAATGAGTCTTAATTTTAAAATTCAAAAATTGAATGAGCTGAATGAAGCTTATTCAGCTGTATTATCATACTTGGTACAAACATTTTAATGTCTAGAAATTTAATGTCTTTGAAATAATTCTGTAAAAGAAAAATGATATTCCTAATACGATAGTCCAGTATGTACTTTTTTCTTCTTTTTATATTTTGATTCATGGTCTATGCAAAGCTTGATTTTAGGATGATTCCACTCATCACATGGAGAAAATCCTTAGCAAGAATGCATAAAAAGAAGCCAGCTGTTTGGTACACACCTGCAATCCTAGTACTTGGGAAGCTGAGACAGGAGGATCACAGGTTCGAAGCTGGTCTCAGCAACTTAGCAAGATCCTCAGTAATGCAGGGAGACCCTGTTTCAAAAATAAAAAAAAACACATCTGGGGTGTATCTAGGAAGTAGAATATCCCTTGGGTTCAATCCCCAGTACCAAAAAAAAAAAAAGTTAAACAGGTATAGTTTGGCCATATATCTCTTTATAAAAGGATAGTTTTGAAAACAGATATAATAAATACAAGTTGACCTCTATAATCATAACTAAATATCAGAATGTTCATTTAATATTTTTTAAAAACATAAAATTTTGTTAATGAATAGCTTCATGAATTAGAACAGGAAGGTTGTGTAATATAGTGACTAAAAGTGCAACCACTAGAATAGACTGCTTCAGTTTAAATATTTGCTTCTCAATTGCCCATTTCTTGATTGGGTTTTTTTTAGTGTTGTCTTTTAAGTACTCTGTATATTCTAGATATTAGTCTTCTAGCAGAGGAATAACTGGCTAAGATCTTCTCCAATTCTGTAGGCTCTCTCTTTAGACTCTTGATGGTTTCCTTTGATGAGCAGAAACTTTTTAGTTTAATGTCATACCATTTATGAATTCTTGTTTTAATTTCCTGAGCTTCGAGGTCTTATTGAGGAAGCTTCTAACTGTGCCTATATGTTGGAGTATTGGCCCTATGCCCTCCTTTAGTAACTTGAAAGTCTCTGGTCTAATTTCTAGGTCTTTATTCCATCTTGAGTTGACTCTTGTGCAGGGTGAAAGGCAGGGATTTAATTTCATTTTTCTACAAATGGATAACCAGTTTTCCCAACAACATTTGTTGGAAAGGCTGTCTTTTCCATCTAACCTCAATCAGAATGTCAATCATAAGAATTTAAACAACAGTAAATGCTGGTGAGGACCTGAGTAAATTCTACATTGTGAGATTGCAAAATAATATAGCAACTATGGAGATCAATGTGAGTTCTCAAAAAATTGGGAATGGATCTACCATCTGATCGAGCTATACCATTCCTGGGTCATCTTTACAAAGGGACTAAAATCAGGATATTATAGTAAGATATGCATATCCATGTTTATAGCAGCACAATTCACAATAGCCAAATTATGGAATCAACCCAGGTGTCCATCAACAGATAAATGGATTATAAAATTATGGGATATATACACACAATGAAATTCTACTCAGCAATAAAGAAGAACAAAATTATGTCATTTGCAGGAAAATGGATGGGCCTGGAGAACATATGTTCAGTGAGACTAGCCAGTCACAGAAAGTGAAGGGTCATATGTTTTCTCTTATATGCAGAAGCTAGGGAGTAATTGGGATACCAGAGGGAGTTTAGGTAATGGAGGAGAAACTCCAGTGGAGCCAGGGAGGCAGTCTAGGGGAAGGTGAGGTAGAGAGGGAGAATCAGTGAAGGAATCACTTCCATTGACATTATGTACATATGTGAGAATACCAATGTCTATCTCAATATCCGTATGGGGAAGGGGGGCAGTGGGGACAAAGCCATGGGAAAACCCACCAAGTGCTGTGTGCATGTATGTCACTATCACTATGAACTACATTATGATGTGAGACTATAATGCACTAACAAAACTATAAAGAAAAGTTATTTGCTTCTCTATTCACTATGTCTGTGAACTTGTATTATTTACTTAATTTTTCTTTGTTTCCTCACCTACAACATACATCTGAAATTATAGAATAATTTCTGTACTATTATTTTTATATTCCACTTACATATTCTAAATTATTATAAAACAATTTCTAGCACATCACTTATAAGGCTACTGTGACTATTTTAATGAAAGAATACACACTTGCAATTACATGCTCCCTCACAGGTTTTAAAGCCTTGTAGCTAACCTGGTTAGCTGCTGTGACTGTTTTAAAAACAATCTCAAATATCTTTCTCTGCAGTTTGTCAGAATATTATACAATTTCAATTTACCATTTTCTGTGTTGATGATTTAGAAATTTACACTTTGTTAATTTGTGTAAAGCACACTTTTAAAAATAGCACTTCAAAGTTTGGGGAAATCTTTATGATCTTATTGAAACCAGAACATCGGAAACACAGAGTGGCTGGATAATCCAAAACACCACTAGTTTTTCCACATGCTCAACACACCCTCTTGTTGAATTTAAAGGTTTGAATGCAGTCAGGCAGTGCTAAATGCACCACAAGTTTTGTCAGTGTTCCTACTGTTAGGTTTCTGGACTACTGCCAAGCTATAAAAATAGTTTAGACATGAGTGAAGTGGTGAAGTCACTCATGGGGAATAGCACCATTATCCTCCTTCCTTGAAATGGAGGATTGTAAAATCAGTCAAAAAATTCAGATGAGGAAGCTTGGCTCCCTACTCATTAAAAGAAAAAAAAAGACATATTCAAGGAACAACTAGGTAGTCTGACTCCTGGAGATGCTAGACATTTCAATTTGCAATTAGATGTAGTTAGTTAAACATTTAGTTTCCTAATATCAAGGTATTTCAAGTTAAGGAAAGTCAGAGACCATAAAAACAACAGAGTACCGAAATTGTTATTTTTAAAAAATTAGCTAAAGTAAATCCTTGTTAAGTTCTGTTTTCTAGATTCTTAACTATGAGTACATTATTACATTCAGTCCATGTCCCACATATTTCCATGAAGTTTCTTGCAACTAACAGTCTTTTTAAGTAGACCATTTTAATATGAATCAAAGCATTTGTTAGTATGGCTGTTATTGCAACTACTACAAGTACATTGAAGTGTATTCAAGATGGGGAATTATTTTAAGTAGTTGACTGCATCACCCTTTTATCTTTATAAGCAATGAAATGTGAAGCTATTTTGTAAATGCACAGACTAAGTGCATCATTTACAGAGAGTCATAAAAATAATCTTGCAAAAAGTCATTATAGAACAAATTATATATTGTGAGTCAATGTCACTTAAGCTCAGATGGGGATATTGCAGACTTTAATTAAGTTGGTCCTTTCCCTTCTGTACTAAAATATCCTTCTGAGTTAGCCAGATTGCTAAATATACTATGCCTTATCCATACCAGTTGATAAAATATTCTATTTTTTCTAGTAATTAGGCTTGTAATTAATATTAACTTACCTGAATCACAGTTTTAAAAATGCAAATGCTTTAGCAACATATAGGAAAACTTTCCTAAATGTCAGTAAAAAATGGTACAGACATGTTTGATTTATTATGGTATAGCAACTTTGTGTGTGTGTGTGTGTGTGTGTGCATGCACACACATGTGTATGTGGTACTGGGGATTGAATCCAGTAGTGTTCTACCACTAAGCTATACCTCTAGCCATTTTATTTTTTTTAACTATGGTCTAGTTACAATATGCTAGCCTGTCTCAGCCTCCCAAGTACTTGGATTATAGGTGCGCACCTGGCTTGCATAGCAACTTTAAACACATGGCTTAACAACAACATCAAAAATACAAGCTTTTTAAATTCAAATAACCAGATTCATATATTTTTCCAAATAAAAGGGTTTCTTTTCTCCTCATTCAATATTTAGTCAAAAAATACAATTATATCCTGTACTTTTTATGGCTAATTTCTGGGACACCATTTGCAAATTCTATTCGTATATTCTGATGCCCCTTAATTATTTTTTTCTTCCTCAAATGTCATCATGTTACAAGTGGACATTTGCTTTATAAATTCTGAGGTAGTTACTTGCATCTGCTTGTCTGCCTTCTGTTTGCTAGAAATAAAACTTACCAATATTTATTAAATGAATCAAGATTAGTGCTTAGAGGAAAAAATATAGCAATGAATGCATATATTAGAATGGAAGAAACAGCTAAAATGAATAAGACCTTAGCAGATCTACCTTACCAAAGAAGATATACAGATAAGTGATTGAAAAGATCCATGTGTATGTTCTTGGAAAAATGCAAATAAAATCAATTGGATGTCATTACATATCGATTAGAATAGCTAAAATGTTGTTATACAAATTATATTTGTGCAATATAATTACACATCTAAAACAATAATGCCATCAAATGCTGGCTAGAATGTGAAGTAAGAGAAACTCTTTCATTGCTGATGAGAATGCAGACGGTTATGGATACTTTAAAAACTATTTGGTGTGTTTTTTAAAGCTACACCTGCTTTTACCATAGGATCCAACAATCATATTCCTTAATATTTACCCAAAGGACTTGAAAACTTATGTCTACCCAAAAACTTGCAAACAGATGTTTATAGAAGCTTTGTTCACAATTGCTCAAAGGTGAATGTATAAAATAGGACATATCCAGACAGTGGAATATTAGTTCTAAAAGGAAATGAAGTATCAAGCTATAAAAAGAAATGGAGAAAAATAAATACATATTACTAAGTGGAAGACATCAATATAAACAGGCTACATATGTATGACTCAATCTCTATGACATCTTGTAAAAGGTAAGAAGGATGGAAACAATAAGAAGATTGGTGATTGCCAAGAACCTAGGGAAAAATGGATGAGTAGATAGTGCACAGAGGATTGTTAAGGCAGTGAAAACAACCTGTATGATACTAGAATGGTAGATACAGAATCATTGTAATTGTGACCAAACTCACAGAAAATCCAACACATAGGGTGAGCTCTAATGTAAATTATTGATTTACATTATTTATTTAATTATTTATTTGGGTAATAATGATGTGTTAATGTAGATTCATCAGCTGTAAGAGATATACCAATCTTGTGCCTGGCGTGGTGGTGCACGCTTGTAATCCCAGTACTTTGGGAGGCGGAGACCGGAGGATCTGGGTTCGCAGCCAGCCTCAGCTCTTGCGCGCGCTCTCTCTCTCTCTGTCTCTCTCTCTCTCTCTCTACCTAGTAAGGCCCTCCGGAACTTCGTGAGACCCGGTTTCAAAATAAAGTATAAAAAAATAGGGCTGGGGGTGTAGCACGGAGGTAGACGCCCCTGGGTTCAATCCCTGGTACCGCAAAAAAAAAAAAAGAGACATACCAATCTTGATGGGGGATATTGATAATGGAGGGGGATATTCATATGAGAAATTGGGGGTACACAGGATCTCTCGGCATATTTTTTCAATTTTTATGAACTTAAAACTGCTCTAAATACATAAAGTAAAAAAAAAATAACAGTCCAATACAATTGGAAGCCAAAACAAACAAAAATGTAGGTGCATGGGTGTGAAAGCTAAACGAATTTAGGAGTGACAGCTCCTGGGTTGGAAATTACCTTCTTCCAAGATAATATTGGTTAATAAGAAGCCAGTTTAAGGGACTAGTGATAATATTACATCACCCTGAATACTACAGTTTTAAACTAATGTCCACCATGTTTTCTTTTTTCAACTGAATTTTCAAATAAATTCCTCCTAAACATATTATTCCTAATACTTTACTTCATATTTGGTACATGCATTTTTTGAAATACTAAAGAATACATTACAAACTTAGTTTTTTTGTCATATTTGCCTTTAAAGTGTATGTAGTAGGCCTACAATCTCTGAAAAGTGTTCATTGTTTCTATTAAAACTTCAGTTAGTTTCCTATTTATGACATCATAAGAAATAATAGAATATAGGATCATTGTTTAAGGCTACAGCTTGCAAAATTATGAGAAATAATTTTGATTAAAATATGTTTAGAGCATATACACAGATACTTAGTCTTTCTTAGAAACAAAATATTCTTTTTCTGATATCATTCTTCTGTAAAGTCTAGGGAATAAGGAAGAAGGCAGAACTTCCAGAAATGCTTTTCCAGAAGTAGTTTGGTAACATTTGAGAGAGATAATTCAGTAGATGATCAGATGACCCCAGTATAAATAATTTCCCAGTGGTACTAGACCAGAACAACTATTGTAATTATACCCAACTACTTCTTTTTGGATATCCCAACCAAACATTTTCTGGAGTATATTGGCAATTAATTTTCATAGCCACTTCTGAACCACATCCCGATTACATTCATTGTAGTTGACATTGAAATGTGCTAAGAGAGAATGCTCCACTTCCTTCTGTAGACAAACCACCTTAGTGCTGCTGTGTATTAGAAGTTTCTTTTTAGCCAACAGACCTGAGCCTGCAACAAATAAATTAAGAGAATTTTATTGTGGGATGAGAAGTCTGTTTTTCAAAATGTATCCATCAAAGCAATAGCTATTTGTGTAGTTATTTAAGTGTAGTTATTTGTAAATATTAACACTTCCTATTTCAGTGCTTAAACCAGAACTCATGGCTTACCTGATAAAATCCCCCATTGTTCTATTTCAGTGACTATTTGTCTTCCTTCTTGTTGAATTTCAGCTTTACTCAAACTGAATAAAACCCTCCACACATTTCATTTCTCTAATTTAATGTTTGGGGCCTAAAAAAGTCCTTTCCCTCAGAATATTAATACATCTTAAATTAATATTTTCCTATAAGTTTTCCTCTGTTTATACCAGCTCAAATTCCTGTACCACATGAACATTTTCCTCCAACCAGAATTAACCTAGTCCTAAATTCCTGCAACACTTTAGAACAATATCTATATGCTGCCATAGATTATTTTATATCATTTTGTACAGGACTAGGTTATGTCTGTCCTTGTTTTTAGAATACATGCTCTTAAAAACAGAGGAAATGCATGTTTAGTTTATATTTTCATGTCCTTCACCCAGCATAGCACTTTCACTTATATTAGGTGTTAAGAAAAGATGTGTTTACTACATAAGGGAGTTTGTATTTGAGTTACTGGCAAATGAGTTATCTGTCAAAACAAAACTTAAATACAAAAAGCTCCAAAAAGTTTTTTTTTTGTCTCCCAGAGAGATGGCACTGACTTTCAATGAAAGAAATTGTTAATTTCTCACAAAATAACAATCACTGATAATTCTCAAATACAAATGTATGAGACAATTTTCTATTTTTTTAAGTGTAAGGTTGAATAGCTGTTCTTAGTATGTTTGATTCACAGACATTCAAGTGTAATCAAATCAACCTTCTATAATTATTGTAAAGATACATTCTTCTTAAATCTCATGATGTTCTGAAGGTATTTTACTTTAGAAAATTCCTTCACATTCGAGGTTTCATTAGACACCTTTTCTTCTGGGTTATGTCTTCCTGTCCATCAGAAAATACACATATGAGAAATTAACGTGCCGGGTGTTGTGGCACACACCTGTAATACCAGTGACTCTGGAAGCTGAAGCAGGAGGATCACCAGTTTGAGGCCAGCCTTAGCAATTTAAGAGACCCTGTCTTAAAATAAAATAGAAAAAGGGGCTGGTGATGTAGGTCAATGGAAGAGTGCCACCAGATTCAATCACCAATGCAACAAGAGAGGGAGACACAGAGAACAGGAGTCCAAGGCACAGGGGGAGGGAGAGGGAGATTAATGTAATGTTTTTCTCCAGTTTATATGCATTTTCTATATTTCCTGTATCATGAGTTTTAGAAAACATGTTCTGACATTTTAGTCATGAACACTATTGTGCAATGAATATTATTAATCTTTTAATAATAATTACTGGAGGGGGAATTCCAAATAAAAACTGTAAAGAAAGAGGAGCTTGACAGAATGAAAGCTAGATTTATCACCAAAAGTAAACTTAAAAAGCTTTGTATATATTCTATCCCAATCACATTCACAACTCAGTTGGTTTAATGATTTCCTATAGGGAAGAAGATAAGCATCCTGCTAGCTCCCTGTTTCATATGTAAGTATGTGCCAGTAGCAAATGAGGCATGGTGCTCTGTTATCCTACCAGCATGATTTGTCTATTGTCCCTTAACACTTTATAGGTACTTTTAAGACACTTCTATATTTTTCTGACATGTTTCTGTTCTACATAATAATTCAAATCAAATGTAAATTTTAATTTTTTGGAGTTAAATCAAATGTAATGTGTTTACCATTTTGAGAAATGAATCTGTGACCTGAGAAAATCACAAGGAAGACAAGAGTCTATATTCAGCCCAAATATGAGTAGAAAATAACAATTTCCCTTTTAATTATATTAGGTGACATTTATATAAAATGATATTTTATTGAAGGTATGCTTATTTTTTGTTTTACACTTAACGAACTTGTTTTATACAGTAATGGTGTTATTCTTTTCTAAGTGTCATTAAGCTTCTTTTTTTTTTTTTGAGGTACCGGGGATTGAACGCAGAGGCGTTCTACCTCCGCGCTACACCCCTGGCCCTATTTTTTATGCTTTATTTTGAAACCGGGTCTCACAAGGTTGCGGAGGGCCTCACTAAGGAGGGAAAGAAAGAGAGAGAGACAGAGACAGAGACAGAGCGAGAGCTGAGGCTGGCCGCGAACCCGGATCCTCCGGTC
>PVJS01017414.1:0-36189 GCA_004027185.1 Glis glis
GGAGGTGACTGGACTATGTAGACGCCCGTCTCCTCGGCGGGTGACTCCATCTTGGGGAGGTGACTGGACGGTGAAGACGCCCGTCTCCTCGGCGGGTGACTCCATCTTGCGGAGGTGACTGGACGAGGGGTTGTTCACAACCCAATGGACTACGGCCCCAGTCTGTACTGGTCTGTGTGTGGTAGGGCCTCTTTGGAAGAAGCATGCCCCTGCGGGCGTGCCCCGGAAGGGCACATCTTGTCTCCAGCCTCTCCCTCCCTTCCTCCCTCCTGTCTGCCATGAGGTGAGCCACTTTGCTCCACCCTGTGGTCCCTGCCATGCTGTTCTGTCTAACATGGCTCCAAAAGCAACGAAGCCAGGTGACCATGAACTGAAACCATGAGCCAAAACAAATCTTTCCTCCTGTAGGTTATTTATCTCAGGGATTTAACATAAACACGGCCTTGCCGGTACAAGCGTCATCCCAAAAATCAGTCTGTTCCTTTCTTGCTATGTACACCCAGCCTAAACACTGCTTCCTACTTCAAAATATTGCGAAAGAAATTGAAGAAGACCCAAACAAATGGGAAGAGACCCAGTTGTCATGGACTGGAGCGGCAGATCCTGAAGACATCTACGGAGCACATGCAGTCCTCATCAAAACCCCAGGGAAGTGGGTTTTTTTTTTTTTCAGAAATGAAAAAGCTAAAATTTATATGGAATTTCAAGGGACTTGGAATAGCCAAAATAATTGTGAAAAGATAAAAAAGAAACTGGAGGATTCAATTTTTCGAATTTCAAAACTTACCCCAATCCGCAGTAATCAAACAGTACTGGCATTAGGATAAACATATAGATTAATGAAATCGAATTTAGAGTCTAGAAATCAACCCACACATCTCTGGTCAGTTGATTTTCCTAAGAGTGCCAAGACCATTCTTTAATAAATGGTGCTGGGATGACTGGATACCCACATGAAAAGAGCCGGACGCTTAACCTCACACCACACACACAATCTACCCAAAGTGGGCCAACTGCCTGAACTCAAGACTCAGAACGATAAAACCCCCGGAAGAAAGCGCAGAGACTTGGATTTGGCACTGGTTCCTTAACTATGACTCAAATCACAAGCAACAACAACAAAAATAGATGTTATACTTCATAAAAATCTGAAATTTTGTGCATTAAAAGACACTTTCAAGAAAGTAAAAGATGCAACAGCCAAGGAAACTCAGAAGGAGCTGGGGCAAAGGCCAGCTCCCCAGAGTGCTGGTCTCCTAGCACCAAGGCCTCTGCATTTTTCTACCCTGACTCCCACTTCTCATCTGTGTTGGTTGTTATTATTTATTATTTCCTTCTAGTGTAAGTTAATTAAATGTTTTGGTCATGCCGGGCGTGGTGGTGCACACTTGTAATCCCAGTACTTGGGAGGCTGAGACAGGAGGATTGCAGGTTCACAGCCAGCCTAGCTACTTAGTGAGGCCCTCCGCAACTTAGTGAGACCCTGTTTGAAAATAAAGAATTAAAACTAGGGCTGGGGGTGTAGCTTGGAGGTAGAACGCCCCTGAGTTCATGCTCCTTATATGCCCCATCGTGGTATTTTTGCGTCCTTCCTGATAGGCTGTGAGCTCTGAGTCCAGGGATGAGTTCTGGTTTATCACGGGAGGGTCCGCGCCACACTCCTAGTGATTTCCAGTTGATAGATAGTCCTTGGAATAGCACGTGTGCTGGTGAAGAGCTCAGGTTCTAGAATCCTGCTGCTGGGCTTGACCGCGTGTCTCCATACATACGAGCTTACCTGGGCCAGTTAGCACCAACAGGTTTCTAGAGTTTATTTTCTTCATCTGTAAAAGGTCTATAAGAGTACCTAACTCATAATAGTATCATGTAGATGAAATGAGGCAACGTCTAAAGTGCTCAGTACAATGCCGAGGTGTAGTAAGTGGTCAGTACAGGTTAGCCTCCATTACTTGTTGAATGAATAAAGAAGCAGAAGCCAGTAGTGGCGCATGCCTGTAATCCCAGTACATGGGAGACTGAGACAGGAGGATCACAGGTTCAAGGACAGCCTCAGCAGCTTAGCGAAACTCTCAGCAACCTAGCGAGACCCTGTTTCAAAACAAAAAAAGAAAAGAAGGTGCCGGGGTGGGTAGCTTGGAGGTAGAATGCCCCTGAGTTCAATCCCCCAGTACCACAAAACAAAAGGTTCAATTGTAAATAGTACTTCACAGTTCACTGATGCAAACACTGGATATAAACCCAAGGCAAATTATAATTTAGTGAGAGATTGAAGGAGAGTATGTGCGTGGTAAGGGCTGGGGAAGAAAAGACAGCTGAATTCTCTCTTGTAGCAGGAAACCAATAGACAATGCCTCAAACCGAAATATCCAGAAGTAGAGACGCAGTCTGTTCTTTGGGAACAAGGACACCGCAGGCGGGGCTGGGCCCCAACAACCTATTTGTAACTTCAGTAAAAGTTAAAATTAAAATTAAAATGCATAAATGCTGTTTTTGTTTTCATCTGTTTTAAGAGAAGATGTGAGAGACCGATCAGTGGCTAGAAGGCTTTTGAAGTCTCTTCTAAGCCTGTAAGGCCCAAGTTATTTTATCCTTTTCTGACATCTCATGGGAATGTTTACCTTCAGAGGCATTTGTCACATAATGCTTTATATTACTCCTGTTTTGTACATATTTTTGCTTTCTAGTAGATTTTGAGTATTTTGAGGAAGGAAACATAGTTTTGCCCATTTTTATCTTTATTCCCATCTCTCCCCTACTCACAAAAAGTGCTTTATACATGGCGGGTGGTCTTTAAACATGTGTTGAAATACATATGGCAAGAATGTTCATGTGTTTTTGCTTTATTTCATCAGACACAAGAGGAACCCGGTTTTTTTTTCTGTTTCTCACCATGCTGAAAATTTAGGCATCTGCTTGATTAACGTTAGTGTGATTAACACACACAGCGTCAGGTCTTAACATTTTTTTTTTTTTTGCAGTACCGGGGATTGAACCCAGGGGCGTTCTACCTCCGAGCTACACCCCCGGCCCTATTTTTTATTCTTTATTTTGAAACTGGGTCTCACAAAGTTACGGAGGGCCTCACTAAGTAGCTGAAGCTGGCTGTGAAACCGGATCCTCTGGTCTCCGCCTCCCAAGTACTGGGATTACAAGCCTGCGCCACCACGCCCGGCTCAGGGCTTTACATTTTGAAAGAGACAACCAGCTTCAGGTATGCTAAAACAGCCTCCATTTTACTAGGGGGTGGGACCCAGGGGCATTCTACCTCCCAGCTACACTCCCTGCCCTACTTTTTTTTTTTTTTTGAACCGGTCTCACTAAGTTGCAGAGAGTCTTGCTAAGTTGTTGAGGCTGGCCTTGAACCTGCGATCCTCCTGTCTCAGCCTCCGGAGTACTGGGAGTATAGGCATGCGCCACCATGCCTGGCTCAATCTCCATTGCCTTAATGTGCTAGGGAAATAAAGTGGAACATAATATATCTGTTATATCTTTGGGAGACCCGTATTTAATGATGGTTTATTTGGCGAGTGTACAGTCTCTTATTGGTACACCTGGGGTCTGCTGGTTTGTGGCATCTTCTGGTGTTTCCCCACTTGGTTCCTATCCTCAGAACACTTCCTCTCGGTCTCTGCTTCCTACCTTCCTTCCTCCCTTTTTTTTTTTTTTTTGTGGAACTGGGGATTGAACCCAGGGGCATTCCACCTCCGAGCTACACCCCAGCCCTATTTTTTATTCTTTATTTTGAAACAGGGTCTCACTCAGTTTGGGAGGGCCTCACTAAGTAGCTGGCGCCCGGCTCCTTCCTCCCTTTCTTCCCTTCTTTTTCTCCCTTTTCTTCTACCTTTCTAATGGCTTTATTGAGATACAATTCACATCCCAAATAATCCACCTGTTCAAAGTGTACAATTTAGTGGTTTTTAGCATTTTCACGGATTTGCACAACCATCGCCACCATCTAATTTTAGAACAGTTTTGTCACCAAAAAAGAAGCCCAGAACCAGGTGTGGTGGCACACGTGTGTAATCCCAGTACTGGGGAGGCTGAGGTGGCAACTTAGAGAGGCCCTCCATGACTTAGTGAGACGCTGATTCACAATAAAAAATAAAAAGGGCTGGGGGTGTAGCTCAGAGGCATCCCCAGCAACACACACACACACACACACACACACACACACACACACACACACCGCACACACACCCTGTCCCTGTTAGTGGATGCTCATTCTCCGTCACCTCCAGCCACTAACGTTCCCGTCTCTATGGTGTGTCTGGTGTGGACATTTCGCAGTGTCCCCTTCTCTGTGCACCATGACTCCCAGCACTGGGTAACTTAGAAGTCCTAGTGAACAGACCTGTACGTGGAGAAGCGGTCGAAGAAGGGGTTTGCCGGCGGTCTTCAGCAGCCCCGTGTTTGGACACGCCAGTCGGACCTCTGCCTGTGTGGCGTTCTCCCTACGTGTATGTCTGCATCCAAACTCCTTTCTATGACGACACTGATCATAGGGGACAAGGGACCTACCCTGCTGCAGTGTGACCTCGTCTTGACTAGTGACATCTACAATGACCCTTTTCCAAATAAGATCACATTCTGAGGTTCTGGGGGCTGAGACTTCAACATATAGATTTTAGGGGGACAAATTCAACTCAGGACACTTTGGTAGGGTAGGTCTAGAGGGTGTTAATCCAGGAGAGATCCGGTCCCATTCCTGAGGCCAGATCTGGACCTCCGGCTCCGTGTGCGCCCCAGGCCTGAAGCTCTCCCCCAGGCTGCCTCCTCCGTGGAACTCTGCTTGCAAATCCCAGGACCTGCTTTCTCCCTGAACGCCATTTCCTTAGCTCAGCGCAGGCTCCAGACCCTCCTCTCGCACACACAGTCCAGACACCCGCTGCAGGCGGGAGCCACGGTGATCTCAGGACGCAGCTGTATTCTCTTCCCTGTTCTCCGAGGTCTCAGTCCTGTGCTGCTGGTTGTCAAATGAACATACTCATTTCCCATCTATTTTCCAGGTCACTTGAAGATTTTCTTCGATGTTGGAGTCACCCGTACTGATGTCAGACGCGCGGCTTTCGTTGCTTGCCGCACACTGGATACTGGGACGTGCTGTTGTGCGTCGCGGCTTCGCTGCAAGGACCGCGACACCGTCTCCTCAGAGCTGACCCTAACCCAGCCCTCATGTCACCAGCCAGGCCCTCTCCCAGCCGCAGCCTGCCCGTGCACCGCTCAGCAGCAGTGTGTTAGCTTAGCCCAACCTGTCACCAGGCCACAGGGGGAGGATAAGTCACGGGAGCCAAGAGAGCGGTGTCCCTAAACTTCAGGCAATCCCAGAAAAACACGGGAGCCCACCTCACGACATGCGTTCAAGTTTCTGCCAAACATCTGCGTTCAGAAGCACCAAATTATCCTAACCCAATCATCAGAATTTTGCTAACTTCTCTACAATGGGGGGCAACCTCTGAGTTTGTACGCATCAGGACTCATACTAAGGGTCTGGGGTCAGACCCTGCTGGGTCTCTGTTTCCGCCTGACTAGCTACTTGAACTTTGCCACGTGCCCTCTGGGTTTCCTTATTCCTAAAATGGGGGTCCTTATTCCTAAAATGGATTACATTCAGCAGGAACGTGTCTTCCACCAAAGCCTGCTAGTGCACCAGCTCCCGGGAAAGCGGCCGGGCTTGGAGTCGGCTGAGAGGTGCCTGGCGAGTCCTCTGCAGCCCCGTCCTGTCTTTTTAACCACAGCTGTGCGTTTTCCAGGGCTGTTCCTTTAGGGTCTTAGAGGACGGCACAAGCCCCCATTCAGTGGGAAACATCAAGCGACGCTTGTTATTACCCCGTTGAAGGGCTGGTTTGCTAGCTGCGGGTTATGTAATGGTGTTGTCGAACGCAGGGTGCGGGGCAGGCACTAAGCAGGAGCCAGGCCACAGGAGGCGGGGACTGTGTGTGTGTCCCAAACCAGCTTCACCTAATCATAGGTTCACCCGGGGCCACCACCCCTACGCGATGTGCACCAAGTCAACACTGATCGGGCAATATGCAACTAGATAAAACGCAGTCAATGGAAACTTGCCATATACACATGACTCCTAGGCTCCTAGCCGGTTAGAGTGGGTGGCGGTGACGGAGACCGTGGTGGACAGTGGGCCATGGGTTAGAGAGTCGCCATGTCGGTGGGCACCATCCCGTGCGTGTGTCCCGTCGCTGTCTGGCATCTCGGGATCTGCACAGGCCCGGCAGGCGTCGGCGGACTGCGGACACATCACTCCCTCTCCCCCTTTTCCATGGAAACAATGGAGCAATTATTCCACATCCTACTTTCACTCGGAGCACTATTTTTAGCTTTACCATTTGCTACAGAAACATTCGCTGAGTTCTGTCACCTAATGTCACAGCACTTCCCTGACAGGGACGAGGGAGGACTGAGCTGCTCCAGCAGTTTCCAGAAGAGGCTGTGGGCTTCGGGTACCTAACAGCGGCTTTCGGGACATGTTTGTTGTTGTTGATGACAACTTGGCCACCAAGAAGGAACTGCCCCAATACTAACCATTACACCATCTTTGTGACTTGCTATTTTCCTACTTAACTTAGGATTTGTCAGAGGAATGAGAAGCTGTTTTTCTGTCAGATGAAGAATGTTGGTCTTTGTTCCACTGGGGATATCAGCTGCCTGTCAGGTCTCTGCTGGCGGCTCCTAGAGACTCCGCAAGCCGCACAGTGAGACCCCAGACGAGTGTCCGTGGAGGAGGTGGCCGGGCGCTCCCCATGCCCCGCTCCACTCTGCCACCTAGGGGGTCACCCGGGGCCAGTCGCTCTCTTGTCTTCTAGAAAACGAGGCCCGAGAGCACATTCTCTGAGATCCTGGGCCGAGCCCACCTTCCCCATCTGAATTCCAGTCACGTAGCACATCGTGCTGGGGCGCAAGACAAGCTCCGGGGAGCGCCATCTAAGGGAAATCGTGAAGCGCATTGGGCGCCCGAGCCCCGCGGCGCGCTCATTGGCAGAGATTATCACTCTTATTCAGCGCCGCACATTTATACTCCCACATTTGTTCTCCTTGCTTCTAAATTAGTCAGCGCAAAGACTTTTAAAAGATTAGCTGGTTGAAAGCCACATTTGCGAAAGGAGCTATGTGGGCCAGCTCATAAATCAGATACATGTTCCTTTATCTCTCGGCCTGAAAGGAAAGTAACCATGTAGGCCTTTTGTTGATAACCACAATGAGGCCTCAGTTCGCTTTTTAAAAATGCTATCCCATGTAAACACAAAATGGGCACTATTCCAAGGAAATCTTTTCAGATTTATCCATGGTCCAGGAAGCAGACAGTATCTTTGGACAGGCAAGCCACCGTATTATCAGAAAGAGTCAAGGGTTAAGCAGAAAAGTGCAGACTTTGATGGAAAATACCTTTTTTTTTTTTTTTGCGGTACCGGGGATTGAACCCAGGGGCGTTCTACCTCCGCGCTACACCCCTGGCCCTATTTTTTATACTTTATTTTGAAACCGGGTCTCACGAAGTTGCGGAGGGCCTCACTAAGTAGAGAGAGAGAGAGACAGGGAGAGAGAGAGAGCGAGCGAGCGAGCTGATGCTGGCCGTGAACCCGGATCCTCCGGTCTCCGCCTCCCAAAGTACTGGGATTACAAGCGTGCACCACCACGCCCGGCTTGGAAAATACCATTATTAATGTTAAAATATTAAAATGTGATGTAGATTGCCTAACCAAAAGAATTGTGTGTGTGTGTGTGTGTGTGTGTGTGTGTGTACGCGCGCGTGTGTGTGCATGTGTGTGTGGTGCTGGGGGATTGAACCCAGGAGCATTATACCTCCAAGCTGCACCCACAGCCCTTTTTATTTTGAAAAAGGTCTCACGAGGTTGCTGAGAGTCTTGCTATGCTGCTGAGGCTGTCCTTGAACCTGTGATCCTCCTGTCTCAGCCTCCCAACTACTGGGATTACAGTTGTGTGCTACCACTCCTGGCTAAGACACACATTTGTTTTTTTAAAAGGAAGAATTCACCAGGCGTGGTGGCGCACCCCTGTAATCCCAGTACTTGGGAGGCTGAGACAGGAGGATCTGGGTTCGTGGCCTGCCTCAGCTACTTAGTGAGGCCCTCCGCAACTTAGTGAGACTCTGTTTCAAAATAAAGAATAAAAAATAGGGCTGGGGGTGTAGCTCAGAGGTAGAATGCCCCTGGATTCAATCCCCAGTGCCAAAAAAAAAAAAGGGAAGAATTCATAATACAACCTGTAAGATTTGAGCAGGTTAAAACTGAAAGGTTTTTGAGCTCCCAGAAGGTACTGTGATGGACATTTCCTCTATAAATTGAGGCAAGACATTTAAATGTCTGTCCAAGGCTGCAAGACCTCAGCGTTAGTGGTTAGCATTTGTAGAACAGCAACCGTAGCAAAAACCAGGGCCTCTTCGCTAAGACTCTGAATCCCACCCAGGGCCGATCTACCTCTGAGCTACACTCCCAGCCCTTTTTATTTTTATGTTTTTGTTTGGAACCAAGACCTCACTAGGTTGCTGAGAGTCTCTCTATGTGGCTGAGGCTGTCCTCGAATCTGCGATCCTCCTGTCTCAGCCTCCCAAGTACTGGGATCACAGGCGTGCACCACCACCACGCCCGGCCCACTGGACAGTGTGAACGATGGCCTCTCTGTGAAATACCAGGCTGATGCAGCGGCGCCCACCACGGTGCGCCTCGGGCCTCTGCCACAGGTTGCGCCAGTGAGCAGGTGGGGAGCTTAGAGCGTCCAGCACTAAGACCAGAGGGATCTAAAATAAATTCCATCCTAGTGTCCAAATGCTGTGATAACTGACCTCCACCAGCTGAGCGGCCGAAGACAACTCGGTTCTCATGGGGTTCCGGAGGGCAGAGGCCTGAGGCAGCTCTGCACGGGCTCCAGTGGAGGAGTGTGCGGTGCGGTGCCCCTTCTGGAAGCTTCCAGGGAGCATGTGTCCTCATCTTTCCCAATGTCTACTCTCCTTGGCTCGTGGCTCCTTCCTCCACCCTCAAAGCCGGCAGAAATGAGCGGAGCCCTGGTGCTGCTGTCTCTCCAAACCTCATCCTGGAAGCAGCCTGCGATCCACGGGGCCCCCATGACCCAGGAAGCTCTCCCCGAGCGGAGATCACCTGATCCATGACTTGATCTCCATAACCGTTAACAACTCTATGCTCATGAGAGACGACAGTGGGGGACAGGCCGTGCTTGAAGGCAGTCACATGGTGGCTGTTGTGGGGAGTGGCAAAGAGGGCCACCCAGGGACCTGGGAAAGCATGTCCCGCCACCGTGTCATTCCGGCCTTAGGACCTCAGACGCTGTCACACCTGTGTCTCACCGAGAGCTTACAGACCTTTGACTCGGGAATTCTTCTCAGGACCTTTTCTAATGAAAAAAACATAGGCAAAGGACATGCGGACAAATTATGTGCATAAATATTTGTCAAAGAATTCTGCATCGAAGCCAGGCATGGTGGCACACACCTGTAATCCCAGTACTTGGGAAGCTGAGACAGGAGGATCGCAGGTTCGAGGCCAGCCTCAGTAACTTAGGGAGACTCATCAACCTAGTGAGACTCTGTTTCCAAATAAAAATCAAATAGGGCTGGGATGTAGCTTGGAGATGGAATGCCCCTGGGTTCTATCCCCAGTACCACAAACACACACAAAGGAATTTTGTATCATATTTTTAATTGGAAATAAGGCAGTAGAGGATTGGTAAACAAAAACAAAAACAAAACATTATGATATATCTATATAATGAGATACTAGCCAGTTATTAAAAAATTATATATATATGTACAAAAAATATATATATATATTTTTGGTGGTACTGGGGATTGAACCTGGCCAGGGGCATTCTACCTCCAAGCTATACCCCCAGCCCTATTTTTTTATTTTTTATTTTGAAACAGGGTCTCACTAAGTTGCAGAGGGCCTCACTAAGTAGGTGAGGCTGGCCGTGAACCCGGATCTTCCGGTCTCAGCCTCCCAAGTACTAGGATTACAAGTGTGTGCCACCACGCCCAGCTTAAAAATTTATATTTCTGAAGACTGCATTATCACACAGGAAAATACTCCTGTTATAGTTGAAAAAAATCAGGAGCCAGGTGCAGTAGCACGTGCCTGTAATCCCAGCACTTGGGAGACTGAGACAGGAGGATCACAGGTTTGAGGCCAGCTTTAACCACTTAGTGAGACCCTATTTCCAAACAAAAAAATTTTAAAAAGGGTTGGGGCTTTAGTTCAGAGGTAGAATGCTCCTGGGTTCAATCCCCAGGTAAATAAAATAATTAATTAAAAATCAGGGTATAAAATTGTATATTTGCCTTAACCTCAACTATGTGGAGCACGGTTGAGTTTGCAGGCCAACTTGAATGCCCTTTCCATAAGACAAAGAACACGGGCAGGAGGAGCGGCCCGACGCAGGGCGACGGCCTCAGGTTGGACTTGTCGGAGCTCGTCCCCACTTTCTTTTTTTGTGTGTGTGGTATTGGGGATTGAACCCAGGGACATTCTACCTCTGAGCTACACCCCCAGCCCTATTTTATTTTTTATATGGAAACAGGGACTCAGCTTAAGGTGAAGGAGAAGCACCTTGGGGGAATTACCAAGTGCAGGGCAGGAGGGAAGGTGCTGGGAGAGAGAGTGGGTCCTGCATCTTCACACCCCAGAGGCGAGGCAGTTCAGGATTGTGACTGGCCATGGTGGAAGTTCACTGATTAACAAATTACTCATGGAAGCCAGGCGCAATGGTGCACACCTGTAATCCCAGTGCTTGGGAGGCTGAGACAGGAGGTGGAGACAGCAGGTTCAAGACTAGCCTCAGCAATTTAGCGAGGCTCTCCTCAACCTAGCAAGACCCTATTTCAAAATAAAAAAATTTAAAAAAGAGATAGGGGTGTAGCTCGGGGGTAGAATGCCCCTGGGTTCAATCTCCAGTACCCCCTGCCCCCCCCAAAAAAAAAGGAAAAGAAAAGAAATAAATATCCATCGAGCAGCTACTGTGTCCTGGCACCGGGCTGACTAGCTGCTGGATGTACAGTAACGCTCAACATGGATTGAGACCCTTTCCTCCTGGAGACTGTGCCCTGGTGGGTGTGCAGGAGTAGAAGTGAGCCACTGAGAAGTGCAAGATGCTCTCGTGAGAAGAGGAGGGGCCAGAGGGAACGACGGGTCAGGGCAAAGACCGAAGAAAGGGATGTTTAAGGGAAGACCTGAAGGATGAGGCGGGCTGGCCAGGTGGAGGGTGGAGGTAAAAGTTCTGGGAGAGGGGCGCCCGGGCAGAGGCCCCGCAGCAGGAAAGGGCTTGGGGTGTTTTGGATCTGGAGAAGGCTGGTGTGCCGGGGTGGGGTGAGCAGAGGCTGGTCCTGGAAGGGGCCCCACGAGGTGGCGGGAGGGAAGCACTTGAGGTTCCGGGGGGGCGGTTGCGTTGGATCTGGGCAGGGTTTTGAAAGAGTCCTCTCACCTGTGCAGGGCAGGAAGGACGGCGGAGACCCCTCAGGGTGAGGTCCCGGTAGCCTCTGGCCGTGACCACGCTCCATTTGATGTCTGCCATCAGGGCTCACCGGGGCAACAGGCCTGCTGTTAGGAGAAGGATGACATCCTTTCTCCCTGGCTGGTTCCTGGCTGGCCCGGGGCTCTAACCCTCTACCCAGGTAGGGATGGCCGCACCTCTGCCCTCCCTGAGCCTGAGCCCAAGCGACAAGCGATGACGCTCTCCCGAAGAGCGCAGTGTCCCGGCCTGGCTGGAAGCCTGTTGCTCTTGGCTTCACCCTCCGCAGCCCATGGTGCGCCTCTGGCTGGGTAAGTGATGTTTCAGGAGAGTGGAGAGCGATTTCTAGCTAAGTCTCATTACTGATGATGACGGCCACGCTGCCAAGAATAACTGAGCGAAAGGGAAATAGACACATTTTAAGTGTGCAGATGAAGCGTTTAAATCCTCTTGCTTTCGGACATCCCAGAGGGTGTCTCCTCCTGAGTGTGGGAAGGACGGACTCTCCTTCCTTTTCTAAACTAAAAAGCTGTTTTCAGTTTGCAGGATGAGATGCCGCTTGAGAAGACAGCCCTAGCTACTCAGCAGCGAGACTCTGGATTGTGGGTTCAAACCCTGCTTCTGACTCTGTGTGTGTGTGTGTGTGTGTGTGTGTGTGTGTGTTATTTTTTATTTTGAAACAGGGTCTTGCTAAGTTGTTGAGACTGGCCTTGAACCTGTGATCCTCCTGTCTCAGCCTCCCAAGTACTGGGATTGCAAGCATGTGCCACCACACCTGACTCCACTTTTTTTTTTTTTTTTAGTACCGGGAATTGAACCCAGGGGCTTTCTATCTCTGGGCTACACCCCCAGCCGTGTGTGCGTGTGTGTGTGTGTGTGTGTGTGTGTGTGTGTGTTTGTAGTAATAGGGATTGAACCCAGGGCCTTGTACATACTGGGCAAGCACTGTACCACTCAGCTACAGCCCCAGCCCCCAGCCCTTTAAAAAAAATTTTTTTTTACGTTGAAACAGGGTCTCACTAAGTTGCTGAGGGCCTTGCTAAATTGCTGAGGCTAGCCTCAAACTTGTAATCCTCCTGTCTCAGCCTCCCAAGTACTGGGATTACAGGCATGTGCCACCATGCCCGGCTCACATTTTTTTTTTAAGCATGAAGTTGCTTGCTCTACCAGACTCCAGATAATTTTTCGTTTCCCTTGCCTATTCACAAAGTTCCCCACCACTTTTGTGTGCGTGTGTGTGTGGGGGGGGTACTGGGGATTGAACCCAGGGGCATTCTACCTCTGAGCAATATTCCCAGCCCTATTTTATTTTATTTTTATGTAACATGCCTCATGCTACAGGGGATTGAACCCAGGGCACTCTACCTCTGAGCTACACCCCCAGCCCTTTTATTCTTTATTTTGAAACAAGGTCTCACTAAGTTGCTGAGGCTACCCTTGAACCTGTGATCCTCCCGTCTCAGCCTCCCAAGTACTGGGATCACAGGCGTGCACCACCGGATTCTGTTTTGGGGTGTTGGCACGGTGGGCTCTGGGTGCTCAGTCCTCCCTAATCCCTGGGCACCTTGGGTTTTGTCCTCTCGGAACCTCTAGGCACTTGAGCAGCCACCCACAGCTCACACCAATAAAGCCAGAGGCTCCTGAGATTCTGGAGAGGAAACTCCTGGGTGGAGAGGCGATTTATGGCGTCAATAAATGTTTAGCAGTTACAGCAGCACCACGCACGCACATGTGATTTTGACAAGCCAGCAGCACCGGGTGGGAGAGCGCGCAGGGTCGCCTGCAGCTCTTCATCTGGGTTCGGGGACACACACGGAGTGAGTCACCACTGGGGAGGGGGCGAGACTCAAGTCACAATTTATCTGTGTTCCTTACGCACAGGGAATTTCATGCATTTAACCATCACGGGGGGCTGTGAGTGACTGGCTCAGGTCAAGGTTACATCCCAAAATTGCAAAGGGGACTCCCTTTATGTGCCCAAGGAAACAGCTGTCTTTACCTTCTTTTCCTCGCCTCTCCTTCTTCTGTTTGGGTTTTGTTTGTTTGTTTGTTTGTTTGTTTTGGTGCTGGGGATTGAACCCTGGAGCATTCTACCTTTGAGCTGCACCCCCAGCCCTTTTTATTTTGAAACAGTTCTCACTAGATTACAACTCTGGCTGGCCTCCAACTTGAGAGCCTCCTGTCTCAGCCTCCCAAATTTCTGGGATTACAGGCCTGTGCTGCCAGGCCCGGCTGGATTTTGACTCCATGGGAAGACGGCGCCTCTCAGGACTGTGTCACCGCCTCGCGGGACAGCAGTGCACCCGTGGGCTGCTGACTCCCATGTTGGAGGATGCTCAGGTGGCCTTCCCTGCAGACCCGAGACCCCCGGGGGCGTCCCAAGACGGTCTCCCTAAATGACCAGCTTTGTCACTGAGTGAGTGAGGCCAGGGCGCGGGGGTGTCACCCTGCAGGTGTCACCGCAATGATTCACCTCCAGCCGGGGCGGCAGATTCCCTAATTAGCCTTCCGACGCTCAGGAGTCACCGGGTTATAAAAAAACCACCGAAAACTTTCACTTTCCTCGGAGCGCACGCGCCCCGCGCCCTCCCCCGCTGCCTCCCAGCCCGGCCGCGCGGAGGCAGGTACGGGAGGCCGGCTGGAGGCCGGGCCTCGCCCACGCCCCGCACACCGGCTGGGGCGGCCAGGTGCTGGGTCCCCGGGGGGCGCGGAGACCTGGGGGGGCGCGGAGGCGGGGTGCGGGGCTGGCAGGCGCTGTCCGCCCCCGCCGAGCCGAGCCGAGCCGAGCAGAACCGAGCCGAGCCGAGCCGAGCCGGGCCGGGTGCAGCGCAGGAGCTCAGCGCAGGCCCGCGGCCGCCGGAGGAGGGTCGAGCCCGTCGGCCGCCCGCGGGGACCTGCGCCCCCGGCCCGCGCTGTTGGCTGCCGCGCCGCTCCGGCGACAGGTAGGGGACAGCAGGTGGCGGGGCGGCGGGCGGGCGGGGTCGCGATCCGGCCACCGTGCGCGCTCCAAGTGCGCAAAGTTTCCCGGGCTCGCGGTGCAGGGCCGAGAGCGCGGGGACGGCGCGGACCTGCGGGGTGGCCATGGCCGGCGCGGGGGACCCGTGCGCCCGGCTCCGAGGGTGCACGCCGCGGGAACTCTCTCCCCGGTGCTGTGGGCAGTGGCGGAGGGGACAGGGTTTAGACTCTGCTCCCAAGCCACCCTCCAGGAGTCTGGGGTCCAGCTAAGCACGGTTCCAAATCCTAATCCGCAAGGAGTGCTTAAACAGGTGCTTCGGAACCGGCCAGGCTCACGGTGCTCGGAGGTAAGTACTTGCTCCAGCGAACTAGGTCCTGGCGCTGGGAATGCCGCCGCTGGGAGCTGGGCTTGGGTGAGCGCCAGTGGACAGCGGAAGGCTTCGTTTTGAACCAGAAAGTCCAAGTTGGGGGGGCAGGCAGTTTGGGGATCCTTTTAGAGCTGACCCCAAACCTCCCCGAACCGTGGGAACGTGTGCTTCTCTCTCTCTCTCTCTCTCTCTCTCTCTCTCTCTCTCTCTCTCGGTGCAGCCCTCAGGCTTCCAGAAACGCTGTGTGTGGGGTACAATCTATTCCCACCCTGGGGGTCCCCTCCCAGGCTCACACCTGGGATGTTGGGGCACCCTGGCCATCCCCTCTGAGGTCATGGATTGAGACAAGGACAGTTTCTGGAGAAGGCACTGAGGGTGGCACCAGGGGTCCCAGCACTGGGGCAGGGTGGAGAAAAGGTTGAACTGTCCTGGAGTCTGGGCTCAGCCCCTGTGCCCTGCTGAGTCCTACTGGAGCTGGAGGGAAGAGGGGGAAAAATCAGGAATACTGATCCTGCATTTATGTACGTGTGTGTTTATTTATTGTTGTGGCACTGGGGGTTGGACCCAGAGGCATTCTACCTCCAAGCTACACCCTCAGCCCTTTTTATTTTTATTTTTTTTATTTTGGAATAGGGTCTCGCTAGGTTGCTGAGAGTCTTGCTACATTGCTGAGGCTGTCCTTGAACCTGCCATCCTCCGGTCTCAGCCTCCCAAGTACTGGGCTTACAGGCGTGCGCCACCGCGCCTGGCTTCCTGTCTCTATTTAAAATTGTGATGTTTGGTACACCATAGGCTTTTGTATTAATTTTGATGTTTTGAAATGTTGCATTAAGACATACCTTCCTGCGCTCTGGGTTACCCCTTGGTTTTGTGCCTGCGGTGCCATCTCCCTCACCGCCTCCTCATTCCCGGCTTGCTCTGCAAGTCAGGTTTCCTGACCTCTCCCAGGAGCTCCTCTCTGCCCGCTTTTATAGAACCACCCATGTGTGCCACCCGGAGCCACTACACAGCTGGCCACCCGCTGCTGGTGCACGGGGTTGGGCCCCACTCAGCTTAGTCGCCTGGGCTCCACTGGAACCTTGCTGAGTGAGCCTCAGTTTGCCATTCAGGGAAATGGTAGTAACGATTGCGCTGTGGTCTGAATGTTCATAGTTTCTATGCTGAAACCCTCACCTCCATGGGTGTTAGGAGATGGGGCTTTGAGAGGTGATTGGACCGTGAGGCTTAGTGCTCCTTGCAGAAGAGGCCCCAGGGAGCCGGTTCACTCTTTTGGCCACGTGAGGACACAGAGAGAAAGTGTCATCTGTGAATCAGGAAGCAGCCCGCACCTAACACAGAATCTGCCGGTGCCTGGATCTCAGACTTCCAGCCTCCAGAGCTGTGAGCCGCAACTTCCTGCTGTTTATACAGCGCCCGGTGCATCGTGTTTTGTAACGGGAGCCCACCCAAATGGGCCACGCCGGCCAGCCAGCCAGCGCTCAGGACGCAGCTTAAGCGAGAGATGATGTGAGCGGGGAGTTTTCCGTGATGGCCCGGGGCCTGCCTGTGTGTGGCTTGCAAGCCTGCCACCACTAGTGTCTCCTCTGCAGGGTCGCCCGGGCAGACACTCTTAGAAATGCTGCGTGTGCTGTGTGTGGCTCCTATGGAAGTGTTTGAAACAGAGCAGCGGTGCTTCCTGCACAGGGATTATTTTGGAAGAGTACAGAGTTGTTGTTTTTGTTTTTTCTTTTTTTGGTTCTGGGGATTGAACCCAGGGCCATTCTATCGCCAAGTACACTCCCAGCCTTATTTATTTATTTGTTTATTTATTTATATCTTGAAATGGTCTTGCTAAGGTGCTGAGGATCTTGTTGAGTGCAAAGTGGTTCTCTTTTGTTTTTTTGGGGGGGGGATACTGGGGATTGAACCCAAGGGCATTCTACCTCTGAGCTACAACCCCAGCCCTATTTTTTTATTCTTTATTTTGAAACAGGGTCTTGCTAAGTTGCGGAGGGCCTCACTAAGTAGCTGAGGCTGGCCGCGAACCTGCCATCCTCCAGTCTCAGCCTCCCAAGTACTGAGATTATAAGTGTGCGCCACCAGGCCCGACTGAGTGCAAAGTTTTTTAAGTGAACTTAATTTTGCTACCCCGGAGTATTTTGGTTTCTTTTCTGTATACTGGTCCTAGCTCATGGTTGTGTTTTTCTTGAGCCTAATTCAAGTCACCGTCTAGTTGACAGTCAGTCTCTGGGTGTCTCTGGGTCACCGTGCGGGGCTCCTCCTGGTTGTGGGTGGCCTCTGGGCACCAAGCGAAGGCTGTAATCATATCAGGGCACAGTGGGGATGTGGCCTCTTGCTGGTCATCGGTTGTCTTGCTGTCCTCCCGTGAGCCTCGCTGGGCCTCCTTCTCAGGTTCCCACTGTTGTCCTGGGGGTAGGCACAGCTAAGGCCTGGCTCCTGCACTGGCCCGCAGGGGCTGTCCTCGGAGGTCTTTTCAGGGACCCTGCCGGGTACCTGAGAACCTACCCAGGGTTGGGGAGCCACAGTAAGTCACCATTTCTGCCATACTGAGCTATCTTCTTCCAGCTTTCCCCACAGGACTCTCCCTCCCCACACTTCCCTCCCCACACTTCCCTCTTCCCGGTCAGCCTCTCCGGGTGTTTAATCTCTCCCCATCCCTCCAGGTTAGGTGCAAGGTGGTGGGGGCCCAGGCCCTCCAGGTTCTTCTCCTCTCACTACCAGAAGAGCCAGCCTGCCTGCTGGCCTTGGATTAATCCTAGGGGTGCTCTACCACTGAGCTGCACCCCCAGACCTTTTTATTTTTATTCTTTTTTTTCAGTACCGGGGATTGAACCCAGGGGCGTTTTACCTCCGAGCTACACCCCCAGCCCTATTTTTTATCCTTTATTTTGAAACCGGGTCTCACGAAGTTGCAGAGGGCCTCACTAAGTAGCTGAGGCTGGCCATGAACCCGGATCCTCCGGTCTCCACCTCCCAAGTACTGGGATTATAAGTGTGCGCCACCACACCTGGCTTTTTTATTTTTATTCTGAGGCAGGATCTCACTAGGTTGCCCAGGCTGGCCTCAGACTTGCGGTCCTCCTGCCTCAGCCTCCAGAGTCTGTGGGACTGGAGGGAAGGCTGTGATGTGGGGTGAAGTATGACTTAAAGAAGAAGACTAGGTTCCAACTTCCAGTCTGACATGTGAAGGACTTTAAGATCTTTTTATATAAGAGGAACAAGTTCTGGTTTTCCTTTTTTTTTTTTGGTACTGGGGGTTGAACCCAGGGCATTCTACCTCTGAGCTACACCCCCAGCCCTATTTTTTATTCTTTATTTTGAAACAGGGTCTCACTAAGTTGCAGAGGGCCTTACTAAGTAGCTGAGGCTGACCGTGAACCAGTGACCCTCCTGTCTCAGCCTCCCAAGCACTGGGATTACAAGCATGCGCCACCACGCCCGGCCTCAGGTTCTGGTGTTCTGTAGCACAGTAGAGTCACTATAGTTAACAATAACTTATTGCATATTTCAAAATACCTAGAAGAAAGGGTTTTGACTGTTCTGAACACAAAGTAATGATCTATGCTCAAGGGGGTGAATCCGCTAGTTAATTGCCCTGACTTGATCCTACTCATCCTATACATGTGTGAAAAGTTCAACTCTACCCCATAATCATGTGTCCATTGAAAATAATTTTTAAAAAACTTTTATGTGAACACCTTCTCCCACCTCTCTGTCCCTGGAGTAGCCGGATGTCCCATGAAGTGGGAAGAGCAAGAGGGGAAATAGATAAGAAGGTCCCTCCTCTCCCCCATCTCCATGTTTCTGGTCAGGCTGACCTGAGTTATGTGCACCAAACTTTTTATTCCCTGAGGGGGGAAAAAACAAGCCTGGCAAAACTGGAGAATGCGCTGGAGCGGCAGGCAGAGGCTGGGAGGATGCGTGGCAGAGCTGCTTGGGACCCGCTGTGGCGTAGTCGGCAGGATCATCTCCTGCACACAGGGCGCTGCATCCAGCCGGGAGCGGGTTCACTGGAGGAATGTTTTCACACCACCATCCCTGTCTTTGCTGCCGCTTCATTGTCAGGACGACCCTCCGTCCCTGTGTTTACTAGAAGCAACTGGAACAGGCAGCAGAGCCCGAGGTAGAGTCGCTGTTTCTGTGCTGAGGAATCCCACGAGCCGCGAGAAGCCCAGGTGGAGCCTGCAGCGGTATCCCGCGGCCCCGGGTTATGCACAGTCCACTTACGCTGGGCTGGGGGTGAAATGGTCAAGGGAGGCTTCTGGGAGGAGGAGGGACTTCAAGTGATGTGAAGGCTGAGCCCTGGGCACGTGGGTGCAGCATTTCAGCCATGAGGAGGGGACAGAAAGACGCCCAGGGAGCAGCATGCTGCAGCTACCAGAGGGTGCCTGCAGCTGGCCTTGTGCTTGTCTCCTCCATGTTAAGACACCTCAACACATTGGTGTGGACAGTGTCACCTGTGGGCAGGACGACAGGGACAGCCAGCATTCTGAACTCCTTTCATTACCCCCAAACTGAATAGAAATCAGGCAAATTCTCACCAACTCCTGTTATTCTTAGATCTCTGCGTCTGGAAAATAATTTCAGACTTCTAGGCCAGGTCATGGGTCCGTAAGGTATGTTTGTGATTCTGAGAGATCACCCCAAAAATCTTCATATTGCTTTAGTTGGGGGTACTGGGGATTAAACCCAGAGGTGTTCTACCTCTGAGCAGCCGCCACCTTTTTTTTTTAAATTTTTGCTTTGAAACAGGGTCTTGCTAGGTTGCTGAGAGTCTCGCTAAGTTGCTGAGGCTGGCCTCAAACCTGCAATCCTCCCGTCTCAGCCTCCCAAGCACTGGGATTACAGGCATGCGCCACCACATCCAGCTCTTTATATCGCCTTCCAAGTGCTCTAACCCATCATCCCAGGATCTCAAACAGGACATTGTATCAGCACTTGGCAAATTCAGCAGCAAATTGATGGGAAGTCATGTTGCCCGGCCCCTCCTGGCCAGCGTCAGCCCCACCCTGTGTGGTAGATGCAGACAGCATGGGGAGGGGGGATTCCCATGAGGAAGGGCACTCAAAGATCTTTCCTGTGATTAAGGTGAAAAGAGATGACACAGATCTCAGATGACATCTGAGGGGTAGGGAGTCTCACTTGCTTGGGTCTCTTCCTAGCTGTGCCTTTGTAAAGGTACGCAGTGGAAGAACTTCTGGAAACATTGGCCCTGGCCTCTGAGCTCCCACACTGATCTCTGCATGGTCTCTGGAACCGTTAACTGTGATGGAGTTGTGTGCAGTTCCTCTAGAGAGCTGGGCCCTGACTGGAAATGTCAGAGGGTTTTGCTTTTGTAAAGCGGGTGGCCCGGCCCAGTGGCCCCCAGACTCTGGTGTCTGCCCTGCCTCCCAGAGGCTCCGTGCACTCCTAGGATCGGGTGGTGCGTGCACACACACATGTGCACACACACACGTGCATACACACGCATATGCACACACACGCACACAGCACACACACACATACAAGCCTTATGTGAGGACTTACAGGGCAAGCATGAATTGTTTGTAGGTATTACTCTCCCTTGGTATTTCTCATAAGAAGGTGAAAGGACATTTATTATCATTCTTTGTTATAATCCTAGTAAAATACCCTAACACAATAAAGGGTCCTTCCGCATTTGAGAGCTGGTGGTATTTAAGGAAAATGAGCGCATCTCTAGTATGGCGTGCTCCTGAGGGGAGCCGGGGTAGAAGATGTCGTGTGGGAAGTGACCACGGTGCAGTTTAAAACATACAGTGCAGCCAGGTATGGTGGCGCACACCTGTAACCCCAGTACTGGGGAGGCTGAGACAGGAGGATCACAGGATTTTGTTTTGTTTTTTTGCAGTACTGGGGATTGAACCCAGGGGCATCCTACACCCCCAGCTACACCCCCAGCCCTATTTTTATTTTTTATTTTGAAACAGGGTTTCACTAAGTTGCAGAGGGCCTCACTAAGTAGCTGAGGCTGGCTGTGAACCTGCAATCATCCTGTCTCAGCCTTCCAAGTACTGGGATTACAAGCATGCGCCACCATGCCTGGCGAGGATTGCAGATTTGAGGCCACTGTAGTAACTTAGTGAGGTCCTGTTTAAAAAAAAAGGGGGTGGGGTGGGGTTGGGGTTGGGGTATAACTCAGAGGTAGAATGCTCCTGGGTTCAATCCCCAGTACCACCAAATAAATAAAGAAAACAGACAGTGCAAACAAAGCAAGGACATAGAGGTGGGGTGGGTAGACGTGGGAAGGACAGGATGCAGTGGCGAGCAGGGCACCCGTGTGCCCATCTCTGCGCAGCGTTATCCTTCCTTGCCGATGTGTGGCGCCTCCGGACTAGTTGCAACAAGTACTAGTAGTGGGGCGACAGGCAGGAGGTGCCCTGGGCCGAGGGTGCGCACACACACCTGTTCTGTTGGAGGGACGTCGAAACCGTGGCTCACCTATGAGCATGGTTTCAGAGGGCCTGGACGGGTGTCACCCAGGGGTGACGGACTTGTGACAAGCAGGTTCCTCTGCGTGCTTAGCATGTGAAGCCTGACTACCTTTTCTGTGGGGAGCGTATCAGGAACGTCTGCTGCCCAGCCGCGTGCTGTATGTTTAGTGCCTCTGAAGATTGGTGTCTCTTTGCCCTCCCGTCCCTTCCTGCCTGTGTCTAATGCACACTCGCTCTCCTTCCTCAGCACGCGTTTGCCTGTGCTTAACAGATCTTATGAGATTTATCCATTGCATTTGTCCCCCCTTTTCCTCTGAATTGAATGTTCTCAGACAATATAACAGATGCACATTCAGGAATGAGACCAAATTAGTCTCTTAAAATCAATTTCTAAGCCGGGTGCCATGGCGTATGCCTATAATCCCAGCTGTTCAGGAGGCTGAGGCAGGAGGATCACAAGATGAAGGCCAGCCTGGGCAACTTAGCAAGACTCTGTCTCAAAAATAAAAATGAAATCTGCTGGGGCTGTAGCTCAGTGGTCGAGCGCCTAGCACGCGTGTACCAGCGCCGGGTTCCGCTGTCCTGTCATGATGGTGAGCTGAAGTGTTTGGGGACCTTGTGGGGGCAGGTGCATGTCCGTAGAGAGGCGGGAAGCTTGCTCCCAGCACGGCAGGTTGATGGATGGCACTGAACCCGAGCTCAGGGCGGTTTCTGCTCTTGGCTCGCAAGTGGCCCTGAGGGCTGCTCACCTGCCCTCTGTATCTGCTGCCTGTCTTGTACACACTGGTCTCAGCTTTCAGTTCTTGGTCGGCTTGCAGCCGGCAGCCAGGCACGGTGTCTGCACCGGGCAGGGGCGAGGGCACGTGCGGTGGCATAGAGGCCACAGTTGTCCCCAGGCATACGCTCAGACTCACGTCTCTTGAATGCTTTGAATGCTTTTCACTTCTCTGCGACGGACATAGGAAACACACCCACGCCATCGCAGCGTCTCTGCGGAACGCCCCTGCTCTTCCAACCTGGGCTCACACCCTGCTCCTCCTGAGGCTCCGTGCTCTGGCTTTAGTGCCTTACTTATTCCCCAGGGAAGAAGAACTGTCTTTTGGAGGGGGTCCTTCCTGCGTGGAAGATTTGTGTCTGAGAAGCCGTAGCAGCAACTCTGCAATGGAGGCAGGATGGGAGAGGAGCGGGCTTGCTGGTGGTCAGCCCCAGCCCCTGGCGGATCTCCACGGGCCCCGGATTCACACTGTGGGCTGTGGTCCTTGGCACGGGAACCGAATTCCACGGCGCTGCGGACGGTCGCTGGGCGCCAGCCGCACGCTCCACTGGAAAGAGCCTTTTAAATCCCCTCGTATTAGTGCCTCTGGCAGGCTCTGCGGGAGACAGTAGGACCTGGGTGCACAGCCTCAGCACTGAGAGGGGATGAGTCACTGCTCCCGAGCTTGGCCGGCGTTACCTTGTTTTTGTCACGGCCTGTATAAGCAAAGGTGGGTCTTGGCTTAGACGGGTTGTGCTAGGCCAGGCTTACCTGGTTCTACATTCTAGAATGGAGATGACCCAGTGCATTGCACGGGGCCTGGGACCTTCCCGGGGGCTCCCTGGTGGAGGAAGACCCTCTGCAGAGGGGACCTGGCCAGGCAGGCAAGCAGAGAAGGCCAGAAGGGGGCCAGCTGAGCCCAGACCAGGCCTCCAATCCCCCGGGCCCCGACTCGACTTGCGAGCTGGCTTGCGGCCCTCGGCTGTTCTCGTGTGGCACGAGGCCCGGTACTGGTGGGACAGACGCTGTCTACCGTCAAGCAGAGCCGGGGCAGAACGGGAGCGGGCGTTCTGCCAGTGTTTAGGGACACATCCTTCCAAACTGCTGTCTGTGCTACACGGAAGATACACGTATGCACAGAAGAACCCAACCAGCCCTCCGCTGCCATGCGTCCAGCATCCCTGGATTCAACCAGCCGCGGGTCGAAAATATTTGGAGAAAAAGAGTCTGCCCTGAACATGTTCAGACTTTTTTTTTCCTGTCATCTGCTATTCCCTGAATCGCGCAGTGTGACAGCTGTGTACCCAGCGGTTACCTTGTGTTGGGTATTGTAGGTCGCCTAACGACGTTCTGAAGTACACAGGAGGGTTGTGTAGGCTCTGTGCAAATACTACTCCTTTTTTTTTTTTTTTTTGCAGTACTGGGGATTGAACCCAGGGCATTCTACCTTTGAGCTGCATCCCCAGCCATATTTTTTTATTCTTTATTTTGAAACAGGGTCTCACTAAGTTGCTGAGGGCCTGGCTAAGTCGTTGAGGCTGGCCTCGAACCTGCGATCCTCCTGTCTCAGCCTCCCAAGTACTCGGATTACAAGTGTGCAGCACCGCACCGGCTCAGGTCATGTATGGAAGGTCCGTCTGCTGCTCCGAGTCTGTGGAGCTATGGATGAGGGCCTGGGACTCCTGCCACCACCCACGGGAAAGGCAGATGCTCCCCGGGAAGCCCTCTCTCTGCTCTGTCTTCAAAGTCAGATTGGAAACTTCCCTTCCCCGAGCCTCAGAGCAGGTGGGTAAAGGAGGAGCCACAGACTAACTCCTGCAGAGTTCCCTGAAGTCCAAGCCACGTGCTGGGAACCCAGACCCCAGGAAGACCTGCCTGAGGGGCCAGGGCACGTGGGTCCTAAGGGGAGGGTGTGGTCGTTTCCTCTGGACCTTTCAAAACCTTCCAGAACCCTTCACTGTGCCCACCCTTTCCCAGGGATGGTGTGCTGATGTCGGTGTGGGTAGGAACCAGCTAACGCGCTGCTCAGTTCACAGCCAGTGTTTTTCACGCATCACCACGGATCCGTCCGCAGTCAGTCTGTGAGCAGTATTTCTCGTTGCCTCCTCATTTTGTGTGCGATTCCTGTGAATTCGGTGTCTGTGCAGTTCCGCCCCCACCCCCCACGTGGATGACTGCGTTTCCGGGGGAGCTTGCTGAAGAGGGACCATGTTCTCAGCGGCTCAGAGCACAGCCCGGGCCAGGGCATGCGGGGGACACGGGGAAGAGGGCACCTGAAGGGCACGCTCCTCTGTCCCCAACAGTGAAGGTCACCCTTAGGGATGACCGCTTAAAAGGACCTGGTGTTCCCCAGCTTGCGGGTTCCGAGGGGAACATTAGGAAGAGGAAGGAAGGAAGAGCCCCACCGGGACTAGTCCTGAGACTGTGAAGCAGCCAGTTTTTTGTTGTTGTTGTTTGCTTATTTGTTTATAAGACTCATCCAGGAAATCCACATTTTTTTTTAAAAAGAGAAAGCATGATGGGTGTGATGGCACATGCCTGAAATCGCAGTACTTGAGAGGCCAGCCTCAGCAATGTTGCAAGACCCTCAGCAACTTAGTGAGACCCTGTTTCAAAATAAAGAATAAAAAATAGGGCTGGGGGTGTAGCTCAGAGGTAGAATGACCCTGGGTTCAATCCCCACTACAGAGAGGAGAGAGAGAGAGAGAGAGAGAAAGCACAAAGTAGAGATTTGACATTTACTGAATGATTCACCTTAGACCCCCTCCCTCCGTCCCTCCCTCTGTCCCTCCCTTCTTCCCTCCCTCCCCACCTTCTTAGGGATTGAACCCAGGGCCTCAAGGTACACGCCAGGCAAGTGCTCGACCACTGAGCTACACCCCCGACCCTTGTCTTTGGTTTCTATAGCGTCTTTTCTTTATGAATTTAAAGTAGGCTTTGATTTATATATAACAGCTGTTCTTCTTTAATTTGGGGGTATGCACTGATTGTGTATTATGAAGGAAACTACAATAATCATTTTACCAGCAGCAGCTGTTTTTCTTAAATTCTTCTAACCATATAAAATAAGATGCTCAGGGTTTTTTGTGGCAGGCCAGTGCGGGGTGACGTGGGCCGCCTGTGCCGCAGCGTTGTCGCTCGAGCCGAGCGCTCGCTCGCGGCGAGAAGGAAGCTCCGCTCCGCAGTTTCACCTTGAACATCTCACTCAATCCCCGGGAGCCTCCTGTATGTTCAGAAACGAGGAAGCCGAGACTCAGGGACGCCCAGGAACCTGGCTAGGGCTGCTGAGCCGGTGAGCGGAGCCTGTGCCCAGCCTGTGTGTCCCCAAGGGCCCGGATGTCACCAGAGACACGTGCTTGCTCATCTTGTTAGTACCGTAGCTCTTGAGCCGACTTACCAGGGTGTCCGGATGGCTTCACCCCTGTCTTACAGAAAAGCAAAGAGAGGCACAGAGAGGTCGTAGGACTTGCCTAAGTGGCTGGGAGCACACAGAGCTGTCTGGAGCTCTGAACTCGGAAACACCCGCAGGGGGTGTCCTTGTTCACCGGCCCAGGGATTCACCTACTGCAAGTGGAAGGCTCTTGGATGAGGTGCTCCTGGGGCATACACAGAGCTGGAAGCTGGGCTTGGGGACAGAAGGGGCTCCTTACCCTAGAACCCCAGGCTGGACCAATGGCCAAGACGCTTCTCCTGCCCCTGCCTCTCCCCTCCCCCCAGCAGTGTAGGTGGCAGGCTGGGCCGGGGCGGCTGCATCTGGGGAGCTGGGCGTGCTGGGGGAGGTGACGAGTGCTCCCTCAGGAGTTACCGTGTGGATTAGGCGGGGTGCTGGGCTCACAGTGAACCAGAGTACTAGTCTGTTTTCTGTTGCTATAACAAAATGCCTGAGGCTGGGTACTGTATGAAGAAGAGAGGTTTATCTGACTCACAGAGCTGGGGGCTCAAGAGCATAGCATGGGCTCTGCTCCGATCTCCTGAGGGCCTCTGGCCACATCGCAGTGTAGTGAATGGCATTGTGGGAGTGTGGGCAAAGGGAGCGACCATGTGGTTAGACAAGAAGCACAGGGGTCAGGGGGCAGGGTCTAGGGCCAGGCCTGTTGTTGTGTTTCTGTTTCTGATTTTTTATTTTTTTGTGCTGAAGATTGAATTCAGGGACATTCTACCTCTGAGCTACACCCCCAGCCCTTTTTTTATTTTTTATTTGGAAACAGGGTCTCACTAAGTTGCTGAGGCTGGCTTTGAACCTGTGATTCTCCTGTCTCAGCCTCCCAAGTACTGGAATCACAGGCCTGTGCCACCATGCCTGGCTGACTCACTGTTTTTATAACAAGCACTCCCTTAGGAATTAACCAGGGTCCCTCAAGAACTACCTTAATCCCTTCTGAGGATTCCACCCCACCATGACCTAAATACCTCCCACTAAGCTCCACCTCTTAAAGGCCCCACCCCCTCCGCATCACCACAAGGGACCACGCTCTGTGGAACACACACTGTACCCAGACCGTACCAGCCGATAGTCAGACCTGGCTCGTCAGGCCTCCTTCACCTTCTGAAGGAGCAACCGTCAAACAGCCACTGTCTGGGGGAATGAAGCCTGAAGGGAGGGACGGGGAGTGGAGACATAGCTGGCTGAGCAGGTACTGTGTTACAAGCACTGTTAGGTACTTAGCAATATCCTGTTTCAAGGCGTGGGAACCAAAGCTCGGGGGTGACTGTGACTTGCTTGTCCCCAGCGAGACCTGGGGAGGGCTGAGTTAAAGGTGGTGTCTGGAAGCACCCAAGGGGGTGGACTGGTGTCCGGAGCTGCTGGCTGCAGGGTCTGCTGCTCAGATCTGGATTGACACGGGGTCCGTGGCTGTGTGACCCATCCTGGGTCATCTGGCACCACAGCGATTCTGCGTGAACTGCCGGACATGTGCTGGCTTGGTTCACCGAAGGAGCAGATACTTTCCAAATGTTGCCTGTTCTTGTTTCTCCCCTAAGGTTCCTAAATAAACGCTTCTGCTGTAATTAGCATGTTGGTATGACAACAGTTCTTTGCTCTTCTGATGGACCTACTGTCTTTGGTACGAAGTTGTAGTTTAAACTCCTCCCTGTCAACCAAACTGGAACCCCCATCTGATCCTCTTCAAGGGTGTGTCAGTCAACTTTCTGTCACTGGAACAAATCGCAGAGACACGCAACTTGGAAAGAGACAAGGGTTATTTTGCTCGGGCTCCAGAGGCTCAGTCCCCGACTGACTGGCCTGCTGCCGTTGGGTCTCAGTGGGGATATGGGAGGGCGGCGACAGGGAGCATGTGGCTGAGAAAAATGTATTGTCTCCTGGCCAGAAAGCTAAGAGGGCAAGGAGGAGGCTGGAGTCCCACTGTCCCCTCCAAGTGCCCCATGACCTAAAGACCTCCCGCTAGGCCCCGCCTCTTAAAGGTTCTGCCACCTTCCCAGTAGCTCCTCCTGGAGCATCAAGCCTTATTATTATTATTGGTATAGCATTATTATTATTACTAGTAGTAGTAGTAGTAGTGGGAATTGAACCCAGGGACATTCTACCTCTGAGCTACACCCCCCAGACCTTTTTATTTGGAAACAGGATCTCGCGGTGTTGCTGAGGGCCTCACCAAGTAGCTGAGGCTAGCCTCAAACCTGTGATCCTCCTATATCAGCATGTGCCACCGCACCCGGCTGGTATCAAGCCTTTAACACATGCACCTTTGGGAGACAAACATCCAAACAGTAGCAAACGGTCGGTATCCAGGATGGCTGGCCATGGTGTTTGTTTTCTTGAAGGCTGACCACTTCCCCCAAACCCAGGGTTCCCATTTGTTTTGAAAATGTGGCATTAAACAATCTGGGAAAACTTTACATGGTAGTAGCTATGTTTTCACAATCCATCTATGGGAACATACGTATCCACAAAGGACACTAAATTTTGAGGCTTGCATAGGTGACATTGTATTTTATTTTTATTTATTTATTTATTTGTGGTACTTGGGATTGAACCCAGGTCATTTCACCTCTGAGCTACACCCCCAGCCCTATTTTTTATTCTTTATTTTGAAACAGGGTCTCAATAAGTTGCAGAGCGCCTCACTAAGTAGCTGAGGCTGGCCACGAACCTGTGATCCTTTTGTCTCAGCCTCCCAAGTCCTGGGATGACAAGTGTGCCCCACCACACCTGGCTACATTGTATTTTATGAATCACCTCTACATCTACATATCTTCAAAAAAATAACCTCTATACCATTCCATTTCCAGATAGTACTTGTACATCAGGGCTTCCCGAGTAAAGAAGGAAAGATTTATCCAGATGTGGTGGTGCAGGCCTGTAATCCCAGTCCTTGGGAGGCTGAGACAGAAGGATCACAGGTTCATGTCTAGTCTCAGCAACTTAGTGAGGCTCTCAGCAACTTACTGAGACCCTGTTTCAAAATACAAAATAAAATTGGTCTAGGAGTGTTGTTCAGAGGTCGAACGCCCCTGGGTTCAATCTCCAGTCCCACACACACCCCCCTAAGGATTGGTGTTTGGAGACATAATACTTGTAGCCTTCCAGAACAGCTGATATGTCAGGCAGTTGGCTTTTCCTTTAGGTACTTTGCCGGCAATTCCAGTAGGTTTCTCCAGGGGGTGCCAGAGATCATGATGGTTCTGCAGTGCATGAGGCTTGGCCCTAGCTATGAGACAAAGTGTGTATTCTTACTCCTGAATGCTTTCCTTTTAGGACAGAAATAGTGTTTCCCCCAAAAACCACATTAATTTGCAGAATCTCTCAAAGAAGACACCAAACATGAATGCAGATTTAAAAGATGTGGCGGGCTAAGATAACAATGAAACGCCAACAATTGATTACCAGTTGGTTTTCTTTAATTCTGGATTTCATTTCCTTTAGATGTTGGGGATTGAGAGCAAGCCCAAGCATCAGGCGCACTCTCACCTCCAAGGGGATTATAATGTCATGGCCACATGGGACTTTAGCCTTAGAAATGGACAGGTCGAGCCGGGCATGGTGGCACACACTTGTAATCCCAGTACTTGGGAGGCTGAGACCGGAGGATCCGGGTTCAAGGCCAGCCTCAGCTACTTAGTGAGGCTCTCCGCAATTTAATGAGACCCTGTTTCAAAATAAAGAATAAAAAATAGGGCTGGGGGTGTAGCTTGGGGGTAGAATGCCCCTGGGTTCAATCCCCAGTTCTGCATGGCTACTGCTCATCTGCGAGAGACAGCTGGGTGTGGAGCTAATCTGAATATGGAATATGTAACCACAAGACAGCCAGGCAGGAGTTTTGCCGCAGTTTGGATCTGAAATGTCCCCCAAAGCCCATGTGTTAAAGGTCCCCAGGGCAGTGCTACTGGAGCCGGCGGAATCTTTAAGAGGTGGGGCCTACTGGGAGGTCTTTAGATCATTGGGGCGGGACTTGACTCTGCCCCCGCCCCCCGCTTCCCGAGATGGACTGCTCTGCTGCAGTCCAAAGCAATGGCCAACTGGCCCTGGACCGTGAGCCCAAATAAACCTTTCCTGTTTTTGAGTTGGTTTATCTCAGCTGTTTGTTCCAGTGACAGAAAGCTGACTCACGCCAGTTCCTTTAAGCAAACCTCTGAGTTGATGTGGTAGGCCCACTGGTGAAAGTACTCGTGTCTTCATTCTGCCCAGTGTGCCCCACTACGCCGCTATGGAGGCCCCCGGGGCCCGTGTGGTGGAGCTGTAGCTGTGGACCTATGGCACAGGTGCAGGGAGGCGGCGGGGTCTCCTGGGTAGGGCTGTGTGGGGTCCGCGCTTGAGTTGCATCTTCCATGGGGGTGTCCCGGAACTGGAGGTACAGTGCTGAGGGATGGCGTCGTTTTAAGGGCCTGTCAAAGGGTTTTCATTTCTTCTCAAATCAGAGGGGAAACGTGACATTTAGGTCAAAGAAAATGTTGTCATATAGCATATGACTCTATTCAACTTCGTACTGACTCAGTAGTAAAATATGCTTCTGTCCATTTTGTTTAATGGAGGGAGGCATAGGTACTGGAGGGCCAAAGTCCATAGGGCCTATGGAAGTTATAATGTGTCTTTAGGTAGCAGTGTGACAGAGGGTCCTTGTGACCGGGAGCTGCTGGGACAGAGTCATGGAGGCGGGAGTGACCCAGTACAAGGCTTAGCTGGTGGCTTGGTGAAGCGGTACATGGTCTGAATGGGGCAGGAGGGTACGCCAGGACCTGGTGTGGGCCTGGGCACATCAGTACGGCGAAAGGGACCCTGACTCAGGGATCAGAGAAATGGATACTCAGGGAGTTTAGGACCTGCAGAGTTTTAACTAAGCCAGAAAAGGGTCAATTTCTCAAATACTGATGCGAGAGGTGTGTTTGGTCCGGCTGCAGCCTGGTTGTCCAGGGATGAGGTTTCTGTCTCCAGCTCTGTGTGTCCTTGTCACACAGCTCTGCTGGGGGACTGCATAGCGTGTGCCCCACGGGCCTGGCCAACGTGTCTGTCTTCCTCTTCGCCTTGTTGGCCCGGGTCTGTGCCCTAGAGCTGCCCGGCCTCACCCTGCGGCTGACTCAGCTGCCTGGGTGGGACCGGCCGCGTGGGCCTGACGAGCTGCGCAGGTGGATCTGCTCTGCGGTCTTCACCCGGCGTGTCTGGGCCGTGGTCGGGCAGTCTTGATTTCCGAGAGCAGGGCTCCCACCGTCCCTCGGGAGGCAGAGCCTGAGGCCTCACGGGGAAGGTGCTGGAGCTGGGCTGGCCTGGGCCCGCACTCGCCCCAGCGCCGGGCAGAGCACAGTGGCTCCTTTGTCCTCAGCTCCCGTCTTCCTGGACGGCTCTTCCTTAGGCTCACAGAACGAGGGAGCGGGGAGCCCACCCGGAGTGTGCGTTGCGATCCAGAGGGTCAACACGCATTTCTATGGCCATTGGCACAATGCTGTGACTGCAGGTGGGATGACCAAGGGACAGCATGGCCATCACAGGGGACACGGTCGCCTGTGTAGATCTTATTCTACAGTAGGTTAAAATACGTGCTGCCGCACAGGACACAAACCCAGTGCAGATTTGTGGATTCGGATCCCGGAGGTAACATTTGAGCGGGCCCAGAAGAGTGAGTTCCATTTCTAGAGGCGGTAGTGTGATTGGAAGGGGGCTGGTGTGCTGTGGGAAGGATGGGCTCATGGCACGGGGAGGCCTGTGTAGAGGACTGGGCAGGCTGAGCAAATTAAAAGTAGGTTGCGTGCACCTGTAATCCCAGTGCCTCAGGAGGCCGAGGCAGGAGGATGGAAAGTTTGAGGCAACTCAGAGTGACCTTCATTTCAAAAAATGAAAAACTAAAACCTTAAAAGAAAAGCAGGCTGCAGCCAAACTGGGGAGGTCGGTCGTTTATCCTGGAAGAACGTGCCGGAGCCCCTAGCGGTAACCACTCAACTGGGGCTTTGGAAGCAGCTGTGCCCAGCTTGGCGGAAGCTGCAGGAACTGCGCCTCTGCAGGGCCGCCATTCCACTCAGGCTAGAGCGGGAGGTGGACGCCTGGGAGCAGCGGCACCTGCAGGAAACTGAGGCAGAGTAACCGTACTGGGGACACAGAGCAGGCGTGCAGTGGGCCTGTTCTGCACGTCCCATTAAGGGAGGGCCATTAGCTTCGGTACTTCAGTTCTCCCCAAATTAATTTAGGGATTTAATGCAATTCCCAGCTGGAATCTGGGTGGATCACCCTCCGGGAATTAAGACGTATTGTAAATTTAGAGTAATTTGAACATTTTAATACCTGGGTGGGAATAGATAGCGTGTCCACGGAACACACTAGAAAGTCTGGAAAAGAGACTTTAATAAGCTGGGCGTGGTGGCGCACGCTTGTAATCCCAGTACTTGAGAGGCTGAGACCAGAGGATCCGGGTTCGCGGCCAGCCTCAGCTACTTATGAGGCCCTCTGCAACTTAGTGAGACCCTGTTTCAAAATAAAGAATAAAAAATAGGGCTGGGGGTAGAAAATAGCTCAGAGGTAGAATGCCCCTGGGTTCAGTCCCCAGTACTGCAAAAAAAAAAAAAGACATTAATAGATTTAGTTAACATTTAACTCTCTGGGAAGACATCAAGTCCCCACTCCGATCGGACCTCATAATACATCCCATAGGGATTAAAATCTTAAACGTACAAATAAAATCATGACAATACTGAAAGATTTAAGGAAGGAAGGAATTCTGGGTTGAGAAACATCTTTCTACACGTGGTACTAGAGACAGAAGCCATAAGGCTAAAATTGTTTTATTTAAACATCGGAGGGAATGAAAACTCTAGCCTGCGTGGGGGTGGGGGAATGGCAAAGAAAATCGACAGTTGGAAGATACACCAAGAAAAAATGCTTACGACCCATGAGACAAGTACCGTATCGCATAAACGAATATTCAAGACAAATAACTTATTATGAAGGAACTTCCCAGTAAGAACGTGGAAAAGGGGTTAGGAATTAGTTCCCAAGAGGGGACTGTAATGACAGTAATTGGGAGAGCCCAACATTCATTAAACAAACGGGTGCATATTAAAATAAGATCCCGTCTCTTTGCAATCAGATTAGCAGTTTCTGGTGCCTTGTTTCTGCGGACGGTGCTCAGCGCGAGGAGGGGCCGCCGGGCCGCTCGGGCCTTTGGGGGTGGGACACGCACGCTTTCTGCCAAGCAGCGGGCGGGCAGTCAGGACCTGGAAAAGAATTCCTCCCCTTTGTGCTGGTCATGCCATTTCTAGGGAAACAAATCCGCAGTCTGAGATTCCTGTGCACGGTGCTCATCACAACAGTATTTATAAAGGGGAACATCTAGAAGCCACTGGAACATCCCGTCGCGCAGAGATGAGTCATTCCCATGTCGCGTGAACGTTTCTGAAGGGTGCTGAGTCACAAGGGGACTTCATGATCTAAGGCGGAAGGCGGGAGGCAGGGGCCACCTGCACAGGCAACAGAGTGCAGGGTGTGCCGGAGGACTGGCAGCCTCTGCTTTTCCCAGGTTGTCTTTGGTCCTTTGGTGGCACTCCCGCCCTTTTTATTTTGAAACAGGATCATGCTAGGTTGCTGAGGCTGGCTTTGAACCTGTCATCCTCCTGCCTCAGCCTTCCTAGGATTATAAGCATATAGAACTGTGTGTGTGTGTGTGTGTGTGTGTGTGTGTGTGTGTATGACTGGGGATTGAGCCCAGGGGCATTCTACCTCTGAGCTACACCCCTCAGTAGCCCTTTTAATTTTTTTGTTTGGAAACAGGGTCTCACTAGATTGCTGAAAGCCTCACTACGTTGCTGAGGCTGTCCTCCAGCCTGTGAGCCTCCTGGCTCAGCCTCCCAAGTACTGGGATTACAGGCATGTGCCACCATGGCTGGCTTAGAACTTTTAAAATTAAAAAAAAAATCAGTATGCAAAAGAAGAATTGCATTTAAATTCTTTTTAAAAGAAGAATTGCATTCTACATAAAAACCAACTGATATACAATGCGTGTGTGTGTGCGTGTGTGTGTGCATGTGTGTGTGTGCATGTGTGTGTGTGTGTGTGTGCGTGTGTGTGTGTGTGTGTGTCTAGGGAAAAGACTGGAAGGAAGAATAGCAAAATGTTATTTCTGTTTAGTGCTGGTAGAATTATGGGAGAGTTCATCTGTTTCTAATGAACAGTATGGGTTACTTATTTTTTAAAAAACGGCTCTATTGTAGTATAATTGAAATATAATTTACATGCGTTTAAGGTGCACAGTTTGATATGTTTTGACATATTTACACCTTGTGAAACCAAGACCACGATGAAGATAGTGCGCGTGCCCGTCACCCCCCTCCCTGGCGTTTCTCATGGCCGCCACTGTCTCCCTTCGGCTCTGCCTCCCCTCTCGTCAGAGGCCATTACCGATTCACGCGTCCTAGAATTTCGTGCAAATAGAATCACATGGTGTGTGTTCTCTTGACTTCTTTCAGCCCATGGTCATTTTGTGATCCATCCATACAGTTGAATATGTCGGTTGTTTGTTCCTTTTCGTTGCTGAATAGTATTCCACTGGGTGGATAGAGCACAGTTTTTTCGATCCAGTGAACGGCGGGTTAGGAGCATGCCCCGAGGCCAGCTCATGTCCTAGGAGTTTGGTCCCTTCCATTTAGGCATCTCTGAGAGTTTGGGGGACGTTTTCCAGGCCTGACTGTGACCCTGACGGCCCATGTGCACTCATGGGGCAAACATAAGACTTGGCCAAGCTTGGAACGCTTGAGCCCCAAGTATGGTGTGCCCTCAGGATTGGGGTTTTGATGTCTTGACGAATCGCCTCTTGCTTGGTCTCCGTCAGAGAACGCAAGAAAACTTGGTCAGAAGACCCTGACCTCTTGTCACAGACTGGCATCGGCTAACTTCCCTGTGCCGCCTCTGTCCTTGCCGGGCACCGAGCACGGCTGACGTCTCGCCCCGCCTTCTCGGGGTGCAGAGTGGACCCCGCACCCCGCGGCTCTTGTCCTTCACCTGGCCCTCCTCCCTCTGCTTCCATGAGGTCCCCCCATCTCCTGGACTAGCAAGACCCCAGACAGTCCTCCAGATGTCCCCTGGGCTCCGGACGGAGTCGTTCCTACCAGCCTTGTGGCAGAGCCACAAGCCGTGACATCTCTGGGGGTCCCAGGAGGTGTCCCCGTGGGCTCAGGCATGCGTCCACCATGATGTTTGGCCTTGGCCACCTGCCAGGTTCTGGGGGGCTGAGATAGGGGGCAGCGGGTGGCTCCTCTCCTACACTCCAGACCCCGGTTCCTGGGCCTGAGTGTCTGAGGCCATGATGTCCTCCTCTGCTTTTCCCACCCACTCTACACACCAGTCCCACCTGGTCCCCGGCGTGCCAGGAAGTGGGCACCCCCATCCCAGCCGACCTCCCTGCCCTCATTATTTCTCTACCCCTTCACCAAAACCACCCGTAGGGACAGAGACCTGTGAAGGTGACCAGGGCGCCGGTGCCAGGGCCTAGGTCTCCTGTTCTGGCCTGTCCCTCGTGTGCAGGGCACCTGTTGGCTGGGGACACCGCCCGCCGCCAGCAGCCTCCCGTTCTCTCTCGGGTCCCAGAGATGTTGCTGCTGGAGAAACGGGTCGGGGCAGGCGTGCAGGGTCTTCCCCTGAGCACCCCGGCCTCAGGCCCTGCTCCAGCAGAAACACTGAGGGAGGGGCCTGTCAGGGCCTCAGCGTGAAGTCAGCCCTGTGAACTTGGGGAGCACTCCCCCATGGGCAGGCAAGGGCCAGGCGGGCTGGGGGCTCCCCTCTGTCCACTGGGGCTCCTAGTTTTCAAAAAGTCTCCCTCAAAGAGGATGGAGAGATGCAGTGAGCTGGCCTGGCCGGCGTCCAGCCGTGCAACCTGAGAGCCACATGGCCAGGCGTGTAACCCGAGGACAGGAGCAGGGTGGGCCGGGGCCTTCTGGAAGCTCCTGTGGGGCTCTGCGCACCTTGTGCCCTGGTGGCACTGGGAGTGACTGGGGTGCTCCTTAGCTTGGTGGGGGCCCGGGGTGGAGGGCAGGCCCCGCTGGTTTCTCGGGGCCCCTGCTGGTGGCTGAAGAATCGAGGGTGTGTGGTTACACAGGTGGATCCACAGCTCAATTGTAGCCCTGGGAACCTGCTCTGGGGCGCTGCTCCTGGGGCAGAGGACTGGGTAGCGGTTGCGTGGCTCCTTCTGAAGGGAGGTTCTCACCAGCTCCTGCCTGGGCTCCTGGGCTCCTGGGCTCCTGAACAGGGACAGCACACGGCAGGCCACCGGCCGGCCAGAGTTGGGTGGAGAGGACAGCAAGCTATAGCAGAGGTGCTGAAGTCTAAGCCAGCAACAGCGGGGAGCCACTCGTGGGGAGGGAGAGGCCCAGGCTGGGCCCCGCCCCCCATGGCATCCTACTGGGTCACCACGGGCTCACCTGCCAGGGTCTGAGGGCGGCCATATAACTTAGCTTATTAAATCTTCAAAACAGGGCTGGGGGTGGAGCTCAGCGGCTGAGCGTTTATTTGGCATGCTTGGGGCCCTGGGCTCCCTTCCTAGCAACACACACACACACACACACACACACACACACACACACACACACACACTCCTGTGCACGCAGTTCTTAAAAACAGCTCTAGACGGGCGTGGTGGTGCACGTTTGTAATCCCAGTACTTGTGAGGCTGAGACAGGAGGATTACAGGTTTGCGGCCAGCCTCAGCTACTTAGTGAGGCCCTCCACAACTTAGTGAGA
>PVJS01017415.1:0-36191 GCA_004027185.1 Glis glis
ATATACATATATTAACAATTTACACATGTACATTTATGTAGTAGGAGTATGGATTTTATGTTCATATATGTATAGTCTACATTTATACAAATATATATATATATATATATATATATATATATACATATATATGAATGTATGCCCTTCTATTAATCTTTTTTACTGGTGCTTTTGCCTTAACTGCTCAGTCAATTGAGTAGGTGAAATTCTGTTTCCTTATTCTTCTTTAAACATTTTTTACTATTATTATTAGCCAGCTTCTATACTGAATTATGAAGTGGTATATATACATATATACAATTATATACAATTATATATGTGTATATATACATATGTATGTGGTTCATTCCTACTCTATTGGTTTCTTTTGCCTTTTACCCTCTCCAGAAACTTAATCAATAAGTAAATATTCTAGCAATCAATCATTGTCAATACTCCATTCTATATTCTGTATATTTTCTGTGCATATGTGAGTAAATGCATTTTTCTTCTTAAATAATGTTATACTAGCTATATCGAGCCAAATCCTTTTTGTATAGTTTTGGATTTATTTGTTGGTTTATAGTAAATAAAGACCTACTTCTTTGTTTTAAATTTATTAAAATGGTTCTCTAGTGGTAGAAAATGATATGTTTGAGGATATTGAGACAAATTTTAAAATTTTGCCAGAATTCTAATAAAATATCTTTGATATATTTATTGAAGTTGTCTTATTTTAAAAGTATTCTATAGTGAATTAATATTTTTTTCAAATTCTAAATCTTTTATCTTAGAATGTGATAAGACTGTCTATTTATGTGGATTTTTATTCAAGAGTAAATATACGGTAAAATACTAACATGCATATTGGAGGAATTTTATTTTAAAACACTTAATATTGATTTATAGCTTTTGTTCTTAATATAATGCATTTTTATTTTTCAACATTTTGTGTATTTTTCTGTTCTATAATGCAGTGTGTGTGTGTGTGTGTGTGTGTGTGTGTGTGTGTATGGTTGCATTTTATAATGTGCCTATTACAACCAGAAACAATAATATACCAACTATTAATTACAATCGTGCTTCAGATTTATTTTCTTTGGTTAAATATGCAGTATATTCTCTATTTTGTTCATGTCTCCCAACCCATCTGCATCGCTAAAATTCATTATTTTATGTTATTGATCAAACTCAAAATGATGTTTATCATTTAGAAGCTCTGAGGCTGCTCAACAATGTCCCCCTCTCTCACTTCCACAATGGTTCTGAGAAGGAAGAGAATTACTATGGATGATTTGGGCCAAGAACATGGAACATTCAAAGTGATGGAAGAGCAACTGATATTAAGACTCTTGCAAGAAGAGGATGCAATAAGGTGGTCTGGGAGCAGCTCTCAATTGCGTGTTCCTCCCTGGGGAAGTAGGATTAGACAAGTAGCTCTGAACTATATGGAAAAATATCTTTTTATTCCTTACTATTTTTCACTGGGCTTCCTCCAGCTCTTATAGTATCTGGAGTGGCAAGAACAAGAAAGTTAAATAAGCATGTGAGTTCAGGACAATTTGTTAGGAAAATGCTCTGTTAAATTTGACTCCAAGCCGGGCGTGGTGGCGCACACTTGTAATCCCAGTACTTGGGAGGAGGAGACTGGAGGATCCGGGTTCACGTCCAGCCTCAGCTACTTAGCAAGGCCTCCCCAACTTTGTGAGACCTGGTTTCAATATAAAGTATAAAAAAATAGGGCCGGGGGTGTAGCTCGGAGGTAGAACGTCCCTGGGTTCAATCCCTGGTACCGCAAAAAAAAAAAAAAATTTGACTCCAGATTGCTTTTAGTCAAGCCTAGATCAACCCAAGGGCAAGAGAGGTAAGTGACATAAGTGGTACACAAGGCAGCATGTATAAATAAATCAGGATGGTTAATTAGTGGGGACTATGGAAATCTACAGCTTTCATCTTGTATACAGAGACATTCACATTTTTAACACTGTGCTGGACAAAGAAAATAGGTTTGATGGAAGGTTCTTTTGTGGTTGTCTAGTTACAGTGACTGACTCTAGGCTCTACCATGTTGAAAGCAGTGTTTGTGAGTCACATGTGATCCTCTTCAGTTTACCAAGAACAAAGTTAGGAACGAAAACAATGACACAACTAGGCAGCTAAGAGAGCTTATTTTGAATTCTTTATTCCCGTCTCATCTTTATCTCTGCATCCCAGAGAAAAGTTTCACATCTGACAGAGTTGGGCAGGCTCAGGTAAGTGTGTAGAGAACTAAGACCAGGAAAACATTCCTTCAGGGACCTAAAAAGATCAAATTATTTCTTCTTCCATATACATGCTCATATAAAAAATATATATAAAAACCCTGAAGTAGGAAAGGATCTAGTAAGGGTTTCTTAACCTCAATACTGTTGGTATTTTAGGCTAGACAATTGGTAAGGAGGAGGGAATCTGAATATTGTAGAACTCATACCTCACCTATAGAGATATCAGTATCAATCCCCACCCTTCAGCAGTGACAACCAGCAGTGTCTCCTGAACCTGCAAAATGATCCCCCAGGGAAGCAAAAACAAATCACCATGATGGAAAGCCACATATATAGTATATAGAATATGGCCTCATAGAGGTTAAAACACATTCCAGTAACCAAGAAAGTCTCACTAGCAATCCTAAGGCTTGAAAAGTTGCGTGTCATATGTGGGGATCAGGATATAATCTCAACAGAGTTTGGCAGTTATCTCTAAACTCAGGCTCACTTAGAAATGGAAGGAATGTCTGTGTGCAGACATTTAGTAAACTGGTATCAGGATTTTGTGGATGACATGGATAATATGCTTCACTTATCACGGTTGAAGGACTGACAGGTTTCTACAGATAAAAAAAAAAAAACAATAGTGTCCCTGTTCTAGAAAGAGGGAAAAATAAATAGTTTTGTTGTCACGGTAGTACTACTGTAGGTGTAGAGAATTTGGAATGAGTGGCGATGTTGGGTGAAGTGCACACATGGTAGAGAAAATACATATTCCTGTAGGATTGATGAGCAATTGGGTTTGGAAAACACCACACCAGCCAGTTCTGAGAATACCTAGGGTTAAGTTGGAATCAATTAATTTAGGAGTATGCCTTTGTTTGTTTACCTATCACACGTCTGGAAAGGGGAGAGAACCGAGCAGGAGAGGGCTTGCTCTCCATTCAGTGTTAGAAGCTCTGCAAAGAAAAGAGTCAAGGAGAAAACTAAAAAGCAGATAAATGGTTTTGAACACTCTGAATGAAAATGTGCAGGAGGAAGCCAGCCTCAGGAAAAAATTTGGAATCTGGCAGGGACATTTCTGCAATTTTCTGCACTCTCAAAGAAGACAGTTTTTCAGACGGCATGCTCTGTTGGAGGAAGCAATTTTCACGGATGGTAGAATTTTCCCCTATTATATGGGAGAGATATGGTTAAACTCTTGATGAAAGATTTCTTCCAATTGATTTTGAGGCTCAGAGGTAATGAAATCTGAACAAATGCCATAGAGCAACGTGGAGAGGCTAAAATTAAAAAGAAAATAGTATTTTTTTTCCTTCTCTCTTTAGAAATACTTTGAAGTCTAAAAGACCTGGGCTCAGATACTAACCTGGCCACATTAGCTCTGGGATCATGGACAGGCTATGTACCCTATGTCAACTTGTTTTCTTATCTATACAATAATGATTCTCTTTGTGCCCTACAGGGTGATATGAAGACATCAGGCCCTAAAGAACATTGCATAATCTCGGGTACATAGTGAGTGCTCTTAACGAAGGCTAGCTATTGTTGTCATATGTGATTATGCTTGTGATGTCTAAACTTAGACATCACTACTTTTCAGTGATGTCTGTTAGTGTTAACAGCAATTTAAATCTAGAAAAGCTTATGTGGTATGATTGTGTAGTGTGCTATTCTGTAAGATAAATAAGTTTATATATATAAATTATATATATATATATATATATATATATATAAATTATATGGGTTTGTCTGGGAATTTTATATGTTTATATATTAAATATGTATCCTGTGCATATTATATATATATATGTATATTATATCTATATATGCTATATTCCATATATAAATGTATATAATTCCCAGACAAGTCCATATAATTCCATGTAAAGTATATATACATGCATATATGTGTGTATGTATATATTTATACCCACATGCATACAAATACATACATATATCGTATAGTGTATATTAATGTAGATGTAGCCTTAGATTTAAGATATTTGTTTTCCTGAATTCTTGAAGCTATAGAAGTGTGGCATGAGGGAATCTGAAAGAAGATCCTGACTACCGGCTCTGAAAAAATTAAAAAAAAACCCCACAGTACTTAGAGCAAAACTTAAAACAGTTTGTGTCTATATTTAAAAAGAAGAAAAGAGCCGGGCATGGTGGCACACGCTTGTAATCCCAGTACTTGGGAGGCAGAGACCTGAGGATCCAGGTTTCCGGCAAGGCTCAGCTACTTAGTGAGGCCCTCCATAACTTCATGAGACCCAGTTTCAAAATAAAGGATAAAAAATACGGCAGGGGGTATAGCTCAGAGGTAGCACGCCCCTGGGTTCAACCCCCAGTACCACAAAAAAAATAAATAAATAAAAAGAAAAGACTCAAATCAGTGATCATAAATTCTACTTTAATGAATTAGAAAAAAAGACGAGCAAATAAACCCAAAGTAAACAGAACATACTCAAAAATGAAAAAGTTGAAATTTATCAAAGAAAAAGCAGAAAAATAACAAAGGAATGATGAAACTAAAAGCTGATTCCTTCAGAAAGCAATGCAATTGATAAAATTCTAGTTAGACTGATCTGCAAAAGGGCAAGCGATTACACAAACTATCAATAACTGGAATGAGAGGTGAGATGTCTACAGATTGAAAGCATAATATGGGAATATTAGAAACATCTTTTGCCAATGAATTTTATTTGAAATATATAAATTCCTTAAAAGATACCAACTATCAAAATTTACTAAAAACTAGATAACCTAAATTTCCTCATGTCTATTAAACTTAAATGTGTAATTGTAGAACCTTTCCACAGATAAAAATCAATGTATAGGTGGCATCACTGGTAAATTATACCAAGCAGGAAGACAATACAAATTCTATGCAAAATGAAGAAGATTGAAGAGATAATTGAAGAGGAGGAAAAACATTCCAACCCACCCTGAGATGAAATCACTACACTTACATCAAGAGAAGACAGATAAATCACAGAAAAGAAAATTGCAGGCAAATATACAAAATTGTATACACATTTTAGCAATCAATGACCAAGAAGAATTTATCCCAGAAATTCAGTGTTGCTATAACATCCCCAAAATCAATCAATGTAATTGTTCATATAATTTGAACATAATTCAGTACGCACAGATAAGGCATTTGACAAAATCCAACATACATTTCTAATAAAATCTTAGCAAACTATGAATAGTAGGAAGCTTCTTCAATATGGTAAAAAAAAATCTGTGAAAAAATGGTTACTAACGTCATTCACAAAGGGACAAATGAATGCTTTTAGCCTAAGATCAAGAACAAGACATCTGTTATTAGCAGTCTACTCAACATTACACGGAAGTTTTAGCTACTAGAATAAGGCAAGAAAAATAAGCAAAAGATGTCTGGATTGGATAAAATGATGTAAGACTACTTTCATTTGCAGGCAGCCATCAATGTAGAGAATGTAATGAAATCTATAAAGAAAAAAAAAACCCTACTAAAATTAGTGAATTCAGTAAGTTTATAAGATACAGATTGTTACAAAAGAAAAATTATATTTTATTAGCAACCATCAAAAATAAAAACTGCATTTATAATAACATCTAAATATGAAAAATTTAGGGATAAATCTGACAAAATTTCTAAGGTGCGTACCCTGAAAACTACAAAATGTTGCTGAGATAATTAAAGAGGACATAAATAATGTATAAAGTGGATTGGAAGACTCAGTGTTGTTAATATGGAAAGTTCTCTCAGATTAACCTATAAATTCAACATGTCCTAACTATAATCCCAGCAGACTTTTTCAGGGGAAATTGACACATTTTAAAATGCTGAAGTGCATACTGAATTCCAAGAGACCTAAAATAACTGAAACAAATTTGTAAAGGAGGAACGAATTTGAACAGCCAACATTTCTTTATTTCTAAAGTCTTATGAACTCTTAGTATCCAATGCACTATGAAATTGACAGCATGGAACACAGGTGGATGGATTAAACATTTTAGAATATACAGAAATAAACCCCACACACATTCAACTGGTCTTTGACAATAGTGCCCAAGTATTTCAAGGGAAGAAGCAGTCTTTTCAACAAACGATGATTGATATCCATACATCGAAGAAACAAATAAAAAGAAATATCCTATGCTCACATCAATCTGATTCCAAGGATCATAGACCTACAGGTGAAACCTAGAATTATAAAACTTCTATAACAGACATGGAAGAAAGTCTCTGTGACCTTATATTAGGCAAAGGTTTCTCAGGACAACAAAAGTCTGGTTCATGAAGAAACAACGTAATAAGCTGGATATAATTGAAATGAGGACTTAGGATCTTTGAAAGGCATTATTAAGAGAATGAAAATATAAGCTACAAACTGAGAAAAACAGGTAAAATGGGAATGATGGATCATACCAAATGTTGGCAAAAATAGGAAAGAACTAGGACCTTCAAACTTTGCTGGTGGAAATGTAAACATGGCAAAATCATTTTGGAAAAGTATTTGGCAGTTTTTTAAATGAAACAATCATAGTCATGTGACCTAAACATTCTACTTCTAGGTATTTAACCAAGAGATATGAAAGCGTGTGCCCTTACAAAGATTTGCACCCAAAGAATATAGCGACTTTATTTGTAACATGCAACTGGAAATAATATAAATGGCCATCATCAAGTTAGTGGATAAACAAATTATGGTGTCTTCATATAATGGGGCACTATGGAGTAATAAAAAGGAGCACACTTTTGACACTACACCAGAGATGAATCTCAAAATATTTATGTTGAGTGGAAGAAGCCAAATCGAAAAGGGAACACTCTACGATTCCATACATTTTAAAATAAAGCTCTAGGAAATGCAAAGTGATGTATAGTGATAGAAGATCAGTTGTTTCCAGTAAAGGAGGAGATCAGTTGTAGGAGGACTAAAAAGGGGCACAAGGAAAATTCTGAGGGTGGTGAATACATTCACAATTATGTTTATGTTCATGTCTTCATTAATGCATACACTTCCCCAGGCATATCAAACTGTATATTTTAAATATGTGCAGCATATTCTAAGTCAATTATAGCTCCATAAACTGTAAAAAAAAAATGCAACCAGATTCTTGAAGGAGAACCTCCGGCTGGACCATGAAGAATCAAAAGAAAACAGGAAATGTGGGGCACAGACCTGGGGATTTTTCCGTGGCAAGGCCTTAGAGGAGCAGAAGTTATAATAAGGGGAGAGGCGGCCTCATTTTTGATCCACTGCTAATCTTTATCCTGTAGGCCTTTCTGGTCCAAAGGTCTCAGCCTGTGGCATGCCTAAGAGAGGGTTCTGTATGTCAGGACTGTAGATCTAGAATCACTACCACAAGTTGTTACCCATCATCCACCCCTGTGGAAAAGAAAATTGACAGCAAGGAGTCTATCAAGGATGATTTGGTGAAAAAGAACTAGGGAGTGGATTGCCTGGCAAGTGAAATACAAAAACAAGAAGAGGTGGTTGAAGGCACTTCTGTTTCTTGGTTTTTAAAGATTAGTTTCTTTTTCCTCTTTTAGGTCTTCTGCATCCAACATTATATATACAACACTAGCAGTTGATTTTAGCTCTCTATTTTTTACCATATTAAGAGAATGTTGTTTTCCATCAGTTTATGATGACTTTATAAGAAATACAATTTAAAGTCTATTGCACAGCTATGTCATATCTATGGAAATAATTTCTATTAACCCATTAATAAAGTACTCTTATTTTATGAGGTGTTCTAATTTTCAACCATCATTTGCTTAACTACTAGAAACTATTAAATGGAAATAGAGACTCAAGTTCTATTTAATGGAATATAATGGTGATATACAACTGAAGTAAATTGGCTATAAAATATTAAGTATCTTGTACCAATATCTGTAAAGAAAGCTGGTTAATGCTTTTTTCTTTGCTGGTTTTTATACTAAAACAAGTTTTTAAAAGTGAATTGTGAAACTTTTGATTATTTCTACATCCAGCTATAGTTTAAATTATATGAAATACATACTTATTTCATTAATTTCATCCTTATTATTCTTCTGATCCTGTAACTTTTCAGTTAAGACATGTTTCTTTACTAATTTTTATATAACTTCTATGGTCGTGAATTTATTGAAGTAACCATCCTCTTAATGAAATAGCTTTGAAAAAATTGTCTATTTTTGAGAAACGAATGTTTTAAAAGATTCTCAATATTACAATTAAATGACAATATTTCTATTTATAGTCTTATAAATCATTTCTTTTTCTGTGATCTCATCTTTCTTACATACTGATGTCTAATATAACATTTCTTCCTTGGTTTTGACTTCCATATATTTGCATATATATATCCTTGTTTCAAAAATGACTCAAAGAAGTATTTATTGAATATACCACTTTGACTCCTGATTTCATATCACCAATTCATTTTTTGCTACTTAATCTTTTTAAGTTATACTTCCAAATACATATTCTTAGGCAATTTATATTACTGAATTAAACTGTAGTCTTTAAATTGTCCTTATTATATAATGAAAGCTAATGAGGTATTATTTTAGAGTATGGTTTTGTCTACATTCTATACATTCTTTTTATTTTTGCGGTACCGGGGATTGAACCCAGGGGCGTTTTACCTCTGAGCTACACCCCCAACCCTATTTTTTATACTTTATTTTGAAACTGGGTTTCACAAAGTTGCGGAGGGCCTCACTAAGTAGCTGAGGCTGGCCGCGAACCCGGATCCTCTGGTCTCCGTCTCCCAAGTACTGGGATTATAAGCGTGGGCCACCATGCCTGGCTTTACATTCCATATATTCTGATAGGTACATTTTTTTTTTTTTTTGTACTGAGGATTGAAACCAGGGGCATTCTACCTCCAAGCTACATGTCCAGCCCTATTTTTTATTCTTTATTTTCAAACAGGGTCTCACTAAGTTGTGGAGGGCCTCACTAAGTAGCTGAGGCTGGCTGTGAACCCAGATCCTCCTGTCTCAGCCTCCCAAGTACTGGGATTACAAGCGTGCGCCACCACGCCCGGCTTCTGATAGGTACATTTTTGGTCAATGATAATTTCCTAGAAGATTTTAGTTGCTGTTTTGTTTTCTGTTTTGGCATTACATTTATTAAAGAGAACACTGTGGTTTTGCTTATTAGTATGTGATGATATAGAAGATTTTTCAAAAACAATTCTAGTTCATTTCTAGTTGTATTACATTAATTTTTTGTTAGTTTTACTTTGTGACACAAATATATATTTGTCTCTGTTGACTCTTGCACAGTTTTGCACACAGAAAGTGTGTTATTTACCTCTGTGGCACAACTTTCAATAAATTAACCCTCATAATATTCTTCAAATTATATAATGTCTGCTTGTTTTTTGTTTATTGATCTCTCAGAACAGAGAGCTATGTTTTGATTTCATAAATAATTCTTATACCTCAATATTTAATTTCATAATAAATCCTTACATCTGGATTCCTTCATTTTTTATGTGAATAGGTTTGTATATATGCATTGCTACTTTAATTATAAAATTGGGGAATTTATATATCCCTTCAGAATAGTTTCAATTAGAAATATATATATTGATACATCTCTTTAGAAAAATCTTTACACAAATTCTATGCAATTTCATTTTAATTGTCATCTTGACTTTCATAAAAATTTTCCAAATGTATTGTACCAACATATTTTTTAATATTATGCATTTTATTTTGAATGTGGATTTTCTTTCTTTCAACTTAATGTTGAAAGGATGTTCTTTATAAAATAGAATTGAATTGTGTTTTACCTGAAGGACCACTTGAAATTGATCATTTTTATGTTTTATAACATGATTATGTGCTTTCTATCTTCAGCCTGTTTTTCTTTCTTTTGTTGTCTATTTTAGAACATGATCTGTGTAACTTTTATCTCATCTTCATTATTACTATTTCAGAAGGCATATGCCTTTTGTTTTCCTTTTTTAAAGTGCTTATTTCATTTATTTGTTTTTTTGTGTTTTTTTTTTTTTTTACGATACTGGGGATTGAGCCCAAGGGCATTCTACCTCCGAGCTATACCCCCAGCCCTATTTTTTATTCTTTATTTTGAAACAGGGTTTCACTAAGTTGCAGAGGGCCTCACTAAGTAGCTGAGGCTGGCTGCGAACCTGCGATCTTCTTGTCTCAGCCTCCCAAGTCGGGGATTACATAAGCCTGCGCCACCACACCCGGCTCTTATTTCATTTATTAAAGAAATTTTAAAAATTTCTTCTATATGAGTGTAAATCAACTAAATGTAAATAATTTTATTCCCAATATGTAAGATAATGTATTTAACATTATTTTATTCTTTTCTACTTCTTCAAAAATAAATTCTTATAGTTAAATCTACTTGTATTGTATTCTTATATTGTCTTATTTTGTTATTTTATTATCTATAAATTTTATATTCTTTTACATAATACTTTTGATTTAATGTTTATCTTTAGGATATTGTGGATTGTTCAACAGTGCTCTATTATTTTCCTCTGAAACATCTCTACATTGCCCTATTGTATCATTATATCCACAGCATTTAAATTTTCTTACTTTGGGAGGTGATATGAAATTTTGTTTTAAACATTGTTCTTGAATTTAGCCAGGATATGCCAAATTGTAGAAATGATCATCATTGGAGTGTGATAAGCCACTTCCATCTATATATTGACTTTTTATTATCTCAGGAACATTTCTAATTTTTATCTGATCGTTTCTCTGTTTTATTCAATTATCTCTTTTTTATTGCCTTATTTATTTATATTTGCTTCTCATTTTCCTCTTTAGTAGTTATCTGGTAATCTTTCAATATTTTCAATATTTCCTTCTGTTTTTTTGGGGGGAGTCTCTCGTCATTTAGGAAGTTATTTTCAAAAATTTCTCCTATGTCAGTTTAATTTTCAGCTGACTGTTTTGCCTCTACTGTAGTTTTTTTCTCTCAACTTTGTATTTTAAATATTTTTTAATAGCTTTAATTTTTAAATTTTATTTCATGAGTATAACATGATGTTTTGATATATAGGTATATTGTAGAATGGTTGAATTCAACTATTTTGAGTAAGCATTACCTCATAGACTTAGTGTGTGTGTGTGTGTGTGTGTGTGTGTTTGTGTGTGTTTGTGTGTGTTTGTGTGTGTGTGTGTTTGTGTGTGTGTGTATGTGGGTGTGTTGCGAAAAAAATGAATCTACTTTCTTAGAAATTTTGTTTTTAACTGATACAGTATCATTGTAATATTGATAGGTATGGTATATTTGTATGCATTTGTACAATTAATTCCTTTTTCTATCTTTCCTCTGTCTCTTTCTCTTTGTTTTTCTCTTCTATTTTTCTCTTCCTATTGTTTTTGTATGCCAAATTACTTTCTGGTTTTGATATTCTATCCTCTTTGATAAATATCAGATTTAATTTTACCATGTCACATTAAAGAAAGTAAGTCATTTTGTAAACTGTTACACTGGTCTTTTGCAAATCTTTTAATAAGTTTGTTTTTTCTTTCTTCTTTAATATTTCCTCATCGGGCTCACATTCTCTTCTTCCTAAAACAAGGGGAATTGCTTGGGATACAGTGTTTGCAAAGACACAGGGGTTGAAGGCTGACTATTTTGTCTTGCTATTCAGTTATGAAATTATCTTCTCAGGTCTGCAGCAACTCTAGAAGTCGATTTGAGCTGATTAGTGGCTCAGCTCAAACTTCTACCAGGATTTTTACCCAGTGGCCCTTTACTCTAATGAGGTACCCTGTTCCCTTGTCTTTACTACCCGATTTATTTATATTTTGCAGAAAGATAGGATGTGAAAAAGAACTACTTGTATCTTGAACTGATGCTATCCACATTCTTGTAATGACAAAAATGTCTCCTGGAAGGATTTTTCTTCTGTGGACTGCACCCTCCAAAATGTCATGTTGCTTTTCTCACTACTAGTATGCCCTTTTTATGGAGGAATTTAAGTCTTTATAGAGATGCATTTCTTTCTTTTGTGTGTTATGTTCTTTTTACATTTTGCTCTAGTTTTATCCCAAATTTGTGAATAAAGGCATTACTCAATACTTTTATTTATTTACTTATTTATTTATTTATTCATTCATATTTATTCATTCATTTATTTTTTAGTACTGGGTATTCTGGATCTTTCTCTGTATAGATATGTCTCCATTCCCATCATACTGATAAGTTAGCAAGGTTGAGCCTAAAGTTATTTTTAGACACATAATGTTCCATTTTTAATACTTGGTTTTGCAGAAATGTAACATGTGTGAGAATCATAAATTAAAAATTTTGCTGGCAAGTTTTCTTTGGGGTGCAGTTCCTGGGTCTCTGAGAACAGTGATGAGGGGTAAGGGAGGAATGAATATTTGCATGACATTTTGGGGGACCACTATGTCATGACCCAAAGCATATTTATTCCATTCGATGATGCCTGTGTACAGCCGTCTCAATCTGGCTCCATTGTCTAATGGTTACAGAAAGACATCCAATATCCGTAAAAAGATTATTTCTGTCCTAGTTTTCAAACCTATTCTAAATTTTTGTCATTTCTATCTGTATATGTTTTGATGATGATAAGTTGGGAGAATATGCATCAGAATCTGCTAGCCGTATGCCATCTTATATTTTTAAAAAGTTTATGCATATAATTTTATGTCTATAAATATTATAGTCAACTGTTATTAGTTTCCTTGCTGTGACCTACACATCTTAAAAGTAGACTGAACGGATCTACTGGAACAGACAACTTTCGTGATATGATATGTTTAGATTATATTGAATAATTGAATAATTTCAAATTTTGCAAAATCCGAATATATCTAAAATTCAGGACATACAGCATATTCTCAAGCAGGTCTGATCTGCTCCATTGTACAAACATATCTTCTATCAGAGTGTAATTCCTTAAATATCAAACAAAAAAATACCAAAGCAGGTTAAAGACTGGGAGGATTACATGAAAGTCGTTAGAACTTAGAAATCTAGGCATATAGGTTTTATCATTGTTGGTCCAGCTATGTATAATTCTTACACGTTGTTTTCTTTGAAATACTGAATTATTTAGCCATACTCTAAGTCTGACTACAATTACTTCTCAGGTACTCTGGTCCACATTTTTAAAATCAAAAAATCTTATAGATGCATGTTGTTTTAAATGATGAAAATGTTTCCTTTAGTGTGATTATAAAAAATAAAGTAGTTTATTTTTGTGAGCAAAGCTATGCTTGGTTATTTATCCTGCCGATTTGTGCAACTATGAGCCAGAGTCTTTATTAGAAGAGGCTGTTAAATATTTTGAAAATCAGAGTCCAATTCTACAAATCACCGTCAGAGCAGACTTCTAAAAAGATCAATAAATGGTAAAAAAATCACAGTTCTGTGTAAATGAAAACTTGAAAGACTACCTGTGCAAATACCTCTTGTGCTATCTGCTACCAAAGAGAAATATTTTCAGAGGTTCAGACAGATTATAGTCTTCTGGACAAGAGGCAATTTGAAGATATCAGAAATAAATGTTACAGAGTAGTCCTTTAAAATCAAAATATACAGAAAGTCCATTTGGCCATCATTGTATGTTTTACTTACTCATTTACCTGTTAGATTGAGTAACAGGTAAATGGTTTGGGTAATGGTTTATTAAAATTTGTAGGGTTGCAAATTGATATGGATTATCAAAGTTCCTCACCTCATACCACATAGTTCAAGACCTCATATAAAACACTTTCTAGAACCAGATTCAAATTGGCAAAGAATTTAAGCAAGGGACTAAAGGGAGAATGTATAAATCATTTCTACTAGCTTCTACATTGATTAGGCCTTAGTAATAAAGATTAATTCATATTTATTTGTGATTATTGTATTGCTTAATAGATCTCCAAACATGCATGTCACTTAAAAATTCCATAAAATTTTCAACATGTTGCTCTTTACATTTAATTTTTAAATCTTTATGAGTCCACTGGTATACAAATGAAATTAAAATGTGGTCTTTTGATATGCTTTAAATTATTTTTACGTAGAAATATTTAGCTCTTTAACTTTGCATTCTTCCTGCATGATACATTATCTGTGACAATCTTTCTTTGTTTAAATGGGAAATCATTCCTAATATTCACCTGAGATTCTTAGACCTGCATGACAAGAGTTAGAGTTGGCAGTATCATTCTTATGAAACAACAAATGAGGTATTTCTTTGTGCAGTAACTCATTTCTTCATTCCAGTGCAGTTATTTGAAATTATATACAGGAAAGTGATCAATCACAACTCTTGTACAAGATAGCATAGCTAAAAGTAATTTTTCTTATATTCCTAAATACTTATTAAACTAAGTATAGTCTATACATGCATTGTATCTTTTATCACCACTAATATGAACTATGTTTGAGAATTTTTTACTTTAATTTTAATTGATACATACAAACATAAAATTGTACATGAATGGGATATCACATGATCTATTGAATATGTATACATTATGTAATGCTTAAATTGGGTTAAAAATATCTATCTCCTCAAACACTTATAATTTCCTTATGGTGAGAACATTAAAATCCTTTCTTATAGCTTTTTGAAATGCAAAGTATATTATTATTACCAATAGCCACTCTACTAAGCAATGACACATCAGAGCTTCTTATTTCTTCTCAACAGTCCTTTAGTACCTATTGATCCACCCTTCCCCAGTCTCCTGGCGACTCTCTCCGGCCGCTGGTGACCACCATTCAACTCACAAGTTATTTAGATTCCACACAAGAGTGAGATTATTTGGTTCTTTCTTTCTGTGCCTGGCTTATTTCACTTAACATAATGATCTCCAGTTCCCTCTTTGTTGTCCCAAATAACAGGATGTCATTCATTTTAATGCTGAATAGGATTTCATTTTGTGTATGTATTACATTTTTAATCCATTCACCAGGGAATGGACACTCAGGGTATTTCCATCTCTGGTGATTGTGAGTGGTGCTGCAATGAACATGGGAGTGCAGGTGTCTCTGCAGTATACTGATTTTATTCCTTTTTTATTTTTATATATTCCCGGGGTGGGTTGCTGTATTATATGGTAGTTCTGTTTTTGTTTGAGAAACCTCCATACTATTTTCAACCATGGCTGTACTAATATGCATTCCACTAACAGTGTGAAAAGTTCCTTTTTCTCCACACCCTCACCAGTAGTTGTAATCCTTTTTATGTATATATAATTTATTGGTGCATTGTAATCATACATCTTGATGAGTTATAGGGTGGCAGAGGCATACATGCACATATCACTCATTTAATTGTTTTGATAATAGCCATTATTACTTAGGTGAGGTGATATCTCATTGTTGTTTTTATTTGCATTTTCCTGATGATTGGAGATGAACATATTTTCAAATACTTGTTTGCCATTTTACATCTTCTTTTGAGAGGTGTCTATTTAGGTCCAGGGCCCACTTTTTTTTTCCCTCCTATTGAGTTTTCATAGTTTCTTATATATTCTAGATATCAGCCTCTTGTCAGATATATAATTTGCAAATATTTTCTCCCATTCTGTAGACTGTCCCTCTACTCTGTTGGGTGTTTCCTTGGCTGTGCAGAAGCACTAAATTTTTTATTCTCATTTGTTTGTCTTAATTTTATTTTTGTTTCCTGTGCTTTTGAGGTCTCCTGCAAAGAAAAAAAAAAAACTCCATGCCCATTCCAATGTCCTGCAGCACTTCCCTTGTGTATTCTTCCGGTAGTTTCAAATTCTCATTCTTTTGTGTCTATTCAGTTTTTCCCAGCAGCATTTATTGATAAAATGTCTTTTGTCTAATACATGTGCATAACACCTTTGTTGAAAATCACTTGGTTCTAGATGTGCATGGGTTTACTTCTAGGCTCCCAATTCTCTTCCACTGATCCGTGTGTGTGTGTATGTGTGTGTGTGTGTGTGTGTGTGTGTGTGTGTGTGTGTAATATGTATGTATAATATATATATATATATATATATATATATATATATATGCCAGTGTCATTCTACTTTGATTATGATAGCTCTTGTAGTATACATTCATTTCAGATTTCAGGTAGTGTAATGCCTCCTGTATTGTTGTTTTTGCTTAAGATATTTTTTTCTATTTGGAATTTTTTCCATACAAATTTTAGGACTATTTTTTACTAGTTCTGTGAAGAATGTCTTGGTATTTTGATAGGGACTGCCTTGAGTCTATAGATTATTTTGGGTAGTCTGGTCACTTTAAAAATATTGATGCTTCCAATCCATGAACATGTGATATCTTTTCTGAGTTTTTTTTGTCTTGTTTACTTTCTTTCATTAATATTTTATAGTTTTAATTTTAGGAATATCTCACCTCCTTGGTTAATTGGTTTCAAGGTATTTATTTTTGTAGCTAAATGAGGTGACTTTCTAAATTTATATTTTGGATAATTTGTTATTGGCAAAGGTACTTATTTCATATGTTGTTTTTTTATCCTGAAAATTTGCTGAGTTCATCTATTTATTCTATTATATTTTATGAAATCTTTGGAGATTTTATATATAAAATTATGCCATCAACAGTGACAATTTGACTCCTTCCTTTTCAGTTTGGAAGTTCTTAGTATCCTTCTCTTGCCTTATTGTTCTAGCTAGGACTGCTAGCACTATGTTGAATAAAAGTGGTGAAAGTGGGCACCTTTAGCCATTCTAAATCTTAGAAAGATTTCAGATTTTCCTCTTTCAATATTATGTTAGCTATCATCTCATTATTATAAATGTCCTTTACTATGTTGAGGTTCTTATTTCTATACCTAATTTAATGAGTATTTTATAAAATATGAAGTGATATTGAATTATATCAAATGCTCTTTCTAAACCTATTGAGATGATTATATGGCTTTTGTCTTTCATACTGTTAAAGTGGTATATCATGTTTATTGATTTGTGTATATTGAACCATCCTTGCATCCTTGGAATGAATCCTACTTAATCATGAAAAATAGTCTTTTTTAAATGTTCCTTAGATTTAATTTGCTAGCATTCTGTTGAGAATTTTTGCCTCAATCTTCATCAAGGATATTGGCCTATAGTTTTCTTTGTTGTTGTTGTATACATATTCTATTTTGGTATAGGGTATTTCTGGCCTCAAAGAACGTGTTTGGAAGAATTCCTTCTCTACTGTTATTGGAATAATTTAAGAATGATTGGTATCAGTCCTTCTTTAAATGCATAATAGAACTTAGCCATGAAGCAGTCTGATCTGGTCCTGGGATTTTCTTTGATGAGATATATATTTTTAAATTACTGATTCAATATTGGTACTTGCTACTTGTCTGTTAATGTTTTCTATTTCTTCATTATTCAGTCTTGGTAAAGTGAATGCATCCAGGAATTTTCCAATTTCTTCTTTGTTATCAAAATTTTTGGTGTATTGTTGTTCATATTAGTCTCTAGTAATCATTTGTATTTCTCTAGTATTCCTTTTTGTCTCTGATATGATTTATGTGAGCATTATCTCTTTCTTTGTTAGTCTAGCTAGGGTTTGTCTATTTTGCTTACCTTCCAGAAGAACAAGTTCTGTATCTCATTGACTGTGTGTGTGTGTGTGTGTGTGTGTGTGTGTGTGTGTATAGGGGGTTAGTCTCTACTTATTTTATCTCTGCTCTGATCTTTATTATTTTTTCCTTTTACTACTTTTGGGTTAGTTAACATCTTTCCATTATAACAGGCTATTTTGAAATGATGGCAACTTATCATCAAAAGATAACAAAAACAAAAAAAGGAAATAAACTAAGAAAAATCTACACTTTCACTCCATCTCTCCCCATATATCGTTTTTCACCTGAAGCATTTCTGTTTGATTCTTTTTAATTGATTTTATCTCTTTGTTAAGTTTCTCTGTTAGAGTATTGAATAATTTTTCCCTGTTTTCTTGATTTTTTTCACTGAATTTTCTTAAAACTGCTATTTTAAAATCTCCATCTGAGAGTTCTCTTATACTGATTACTATCTGGTCAGTTTCTAGTTCTTTATTTTGAGTATTAGTTGAAGTCATGATTTCCTGAGAGCTCTTGGCACTTGGTATGCAATGTTGTCTGAGCATTGTAAGATTAGATATTTATTTCAGTCTTCCCATTCTGGTTTTGTTTGTGCTTGTCTTTACAGAAATTGTAAGTAGGGTGTTTATTTTCTCTGAGCCTGTTGTAACTTCTGTTATTTCCTAACTGGATAGTACCCAAATTCAGGTTTGCCGTGTTAGCTGTTGGTGTATTGTCACTGTATTCGCACTAGAGGGTAATACAATCCTAGGTTGGTCTCAAATCTGCAGTTGTGTTACTCAGAATGAACTAGGGGAGTATCTAGGAAGTGTAGTCCATACCTGTAAGTCTTTCCCTGGGACTGGGGTAGGCCCAGACAGCTCAGTCACTGGCCAGTTGTCAGGCACTGTGATATTCTCTACCATGGGTGGACCAGCTCCAGGCTTCTATGTCGCACCTGTGGTCAACAATGTCATGAAGCTGTCACACCCTGAGCCCACAGCCTTACAGGAGCAGCACAACACTGGGGAAAAACCAAGGCCCACACTGTTGTGGTCTGTCTATTGCTGAGGTGTACTCATGGCCAAGACCACCATAATCAACCACACGTGGTGCTGGCCAGAATAGAAGTCTAATAGACTGGTGACGCAAGTCTCTCTTTGGCATTGGGATTGTTCCAGAGACTGTCACCAGGAATGCCTGGACTTGGGACTGTGAGGATCTTTCTAGTGTTAGGTTTCACCAGCCAGGTATGACGTTCCAGGGCAAAGTCCTTTGCTTGCCACTCTAATTCCCAGTTAATGGGGACTTTTCCATGATATACTGCCTGAGGTTGGGGTAATGTTGGCGAGGGCAATCTCTTCTCCAACTAGGCTGAGGCTAAACTGGGTTGCACCTAAATAACACAGTGGCAAGGTCTTACATAGTCTCAAGGTCACACTGAGGCCCATACCAATGCTGGCATTGCTATAGATGCAGGCTGAAATGTGATTCCATGTCACCAAGGTGCAGGTCTCTGCCTGGTGCCAGGGCTGGTCTATATTTCTGCATTCAAGCACTGGCCTGGCTATAGCAATGTTGCCTAAGGTTGGGAAATGTTGGTAGATACAGTCTCTTGGTCACCAAAGCTGATGCAAAACTAGGTCACATCTGAATCCCACAGGGGTCCCTACAAGCCACAGCAACCTGCACAGTCTTAAGGGCTATGTGCCCAGGCCATCTCTGAGGCTGATAATGATATAAACCCAAATTAAAGTTTCTCATGGGTATGCAGGTCTGCCTGAGGTTGAGTCAGGCCTAGAGACTCCATCTAACAGCTAGACTGTGTAAGAGACCTTTGGTGCTGAGTCTCACCACTTGGGACTGTCACTGAAATCCAAGGCAAATTCTTTGATATCATTAGTGTCCTGATTCCTAGCAGGTAGGGTTTTGCTCTCTGCTCTGCCACTCCTGGTGGAGGGAGCATGGTTAAGGCAGTCTCTGCTGCCTGGCTACCAAATGTCTTGCAACTCTATCTGCAGGTATAGCCTGGTGGTAGGAGTCATGAGGATCTTCCAAGGACTGGATTTCAATTGGCAGGATTGGTACTTGGTTCCAAGTCAATGGTCTGAATTTAATTCCCTCCCCCATCCCCAAGCAAGAGGTACCTCTCTCCAGGCTGTGCAGCTTGGAGTTGGGGAAGGGTGACAGGTTATTCTTCCTTTCTGCCTGCCTTCTTCTTTGCATCTTTTCAGTTTGTTGTACTAATGGCAGCGGCTGTGGCTTTTTAACCTGGTTTCTGTAGCTCTTGTGAAGGTAGTTTGGTGTGTGAAAAGTTGTTCAACTTCTGTCTGTGAGGAGACAATTGCTAGAGTGCTTTGGCCATCCTGCTTCTCCTCCTAAAAACTATTTTTTTTTTCACTTGGTTAGTAATATAGTTGCTTTCTTTCTCACAAGAAATATGTGATGATACTGGATCCATCCTTATAGTTCATAATTATGAGATATCTTTTCATAATGTTATTACAAGATTATACATTATAGTTTCGTTTTTTGTTTTTTTTTTACATAAAATTCTACTTGTGTCAGGCACAGTGCAGCACGCCTGTAATCCCAGCTACTGGGGAGGCTGAGGTAGGAGGATAACAAGTACCAGGCCAACCTTGGCAACTGAGCAAGATCCTGTCTCAAAATAAAATAATTAAAGGGATGGGGATAGAGTTCACTGTTAGATCACCCCAGGATCGACCCCCAGTTCTGAAAAAACGTGTGTGAGAAATACTTGATTATTTTTTAAGACAGAAAATATGCAAGAATGGAAAGCAATATTCCATCCTACCCCCTCCTCCCTCTTCCTTCCCCCCCCTCTCTAATAGGGAGAGAAAGCCAATATATTTATTTTTTAAATCCATTTCCAAAATCTATAGATAGAATATTGTTAACTTTCATCAGACCAATTGTCATCCGTATTTATTTCTGATGAAACTGCTGTATTGTGCTGGAAGAAAATGGATGTTGCAATCAATGTGAATCAGTAGTCAATTAGATAGTCTTTATGGTTTAATTGTAGAATAAGCACAGATATACAATAATCACTGAATATTTATTAGGCCTAACCCTATAAGGCTTGAGAGAGGTTTTGAGTTTATTTGAAAATATGCAGTCCTTCCTTTGAGGAAGTATATAGAGAAGCTAGCAATCTTCATTTGGTTTAGTGTTCACAGGCTGTTTTCCTGAAGAACAGATCTTATGTCCCACACTGACATGGAAACCTTGGCTTCTTGCCTTTCCTGATCACATCCAAACTCCTCGGGCTTTCAGTTTGATCTCAGACCTGTTCTCTGGGCTAAAATGCTGGTGATAATCATTGCATTTTTATCCCTGTGCAGTAGGAGCTCATTAGTCTACAATTATGAAAGAATACCATGTTTTTCTTCATCATTGACTCTTTTTTCATAGTTTTCTCTATGTAGATTACACTGTGCCCTACTTTGTCTACATGGAAAATTGTCATCATTTAAGATTCAGTTTATTTCATCTTTAATTCTCTAAGTCTTAGTGGTGCCCCCTCATGGTTTTTTTTTTAGGCTTTATTTTATTTTATTTCTTACTGAGAGTTGAATCCAGGGAAATTCTACCACTGAGCTATACCCTTAGTCCTATCTATCTATCTATCTATCTATCTATCAATCATCTATCATCTATCTATCTATCATCTGTCTGTCTGTCTGTCTGTCTGTCTATCGTCTATCTTCTATCATCTATCTGTCTATCATCTATCTATCCATCCATCTATCATCTATCTCTATTTATCTATCTTCTATCATCTATCTATCATCTATCATCTATCATCTGTCTATCTATCTGTCTGTCTGTCTATTGTCTATCTTCTATCATCTATCTGTCTATCATCTATCTATCTATCCATCCATCTATCTATCATCTATCTCTATTTATCTATCTTCTATCATCTATCTATCATCTATTATCTTCTATTTATTTAGAAAAAGGTGTCACTGAGTTCCTGAGTGTCTTGCTAAATTGCTGAGGCTGACCTTAAACCTGTGATCCACCTGTCTTAGCCTCCCAAGTACTGGGATTACAGGTGTGTGCCACAGCAACTGGACCCCATGTTTCCCAATGCTCTCCTGCTTTCTTTGTTCTCTACTTAATTATATTATATGACCAACTTTAGAGTTAAATTTAGTTTACATATTATTCTTTCCATTTGAATTTGAGCTTCTTAAATTTATACTGTATTCATCATTTATACCTGAGTCTAGTAAATTGTCTGACTCATGGAAGGTTGTCAAAAGTAAGCTTTAAAAGTAAACATGCTTTGATATATATTTTAAATAATCTATTAAATAGAAACCAATTCTGTAATTTATAATTCTACTTCAGGTCTTGATTCATTGAGCATTTTTTCCACCATGAATGTTTTTATTCTTTCTGTAAAATTTTGATGGCTAGATATTCCCTGGTGCCATTTATTGACAAACATGCTATTAAATTTTACTTGTGCTTGGGTAATCTTGAGTAACAGTAATCAAATTTAGTGATACTATGATTGTTCTTTATTAGCTGCTAAAAACAACAAATGGAAAGTGAATTTATCAGTAAAAAAGTAAAAGAAAAGAAAAGAAAACAAACCTTGAAAATCTTTAATTATGAAGAATTTGTATTGAATCAAATAAAATTTTAAATTGGAGTTATATTTACTAGTGTCAAAATCATTCTGTGACTTTCTATGACATGCATTTCTATTCTTATACTTACAATTAAATATTTAAGCAAATTTTATTACAATTACTTATGCCCTGCTCAAGGCATTATCTTTGATCTTGACAAAGAGATACTTAAAAGACAAATTAAAAAAGATAAAAGATAGGAAAGCCATGATACCATAGCCTAATCCTGAGTCCTTGGTGGTACCCCTTGTCATCTCTTCTCTGGCTCAAAAATATATAGTAACCCATTCAACTGCAGTAAAACTTGTAAAAGTATGTGAATAACTCCATAATGTAGTATCGTATGATCTGATGAAAAAGAGCAGAGAAAGGATGCTAGAGGAACAAAGCAGAGCATACTGAGTATATCAGAAACATAAACATTGGGCTATAGATACCCAGGCACTCACCTGCTTGGTTACCCGGTGACCAAAAGCCCTGACTTGGTGTCTCAGATGTTCACATTGCCTGGATATGAATTACACCAAATTTCTTAATTTGTTTGTGTCTAGACACCCTTTAGTTAGACTCATACAAGTAAAATAAATGCAGTCTAATTGCACGTCACTATGTTTTGGTTTAATGGTAATACAACATAGATGATTTGCGATTTTAGAAAAGCCTTTTAAGATTGACTTACCAGCGATTGAAAATTAAAACACCTATTTTAAAGTGTTAAACTAGAGATTCTATGTAAGTTGATAAGTGGAATCTCTGACATATAATAGGTGATCAATAAGTGTAGGCTATTATAAATATAATTATTATTCCATGTATACTTAAATGATTAGCTTGCTATACTAACCACTATTAATATTAGTACAATTTATAAGGTAGAAATATTTTTCATGTGAATCTTCCAATATTTTCTTAATCCATACTTTTTCACACTTCATATTTGAGTTTATTTTTGTTCTCTAGCTGCCTAAAGTTTCTTCATAAAGAGAAATTCCACTCAAAATTCTCTTCCCAGGATTTTATCCCCTTATGTTGTATAGAACTTACTTATCTTCTAAATTAATTAAAAAATGTCTAAGCAATCTTCTAGATTTTTTTCAAGGTGAAGAACTAACTTATAGTTGGGCATAGTGGCATATGCTTGTAATCCCAGAATGTGGGAGGTTGAAACAGGAGGATCACAGGTTCGCGGCCAGCCTCTGCTACTTAGTGAGACCCTCTGCAACTTAGTGAGACCCTGTTTCAAAATGAAGAATGAAAAATAGGACTGGGGGTGTAGCCCAGAGGTAGAATGACCATGAGTTCAAACCCCAGTACTGCAAAAAAAAAAAGTACTAACTTATTACATATAAACTGTTAAAGGATGTATGTGTATCATAACTTAGAACCACATCCCATTTAACACAATATCATGAGGTTTTGTACTAGATAGAAAAAAATAATTGGGGTGTACAAAAAGATTCATTATTTTTTAGTTAATACTAATTAGTTTACCTATTAAAGGAAACACATTCCAAATAAGTAAATGAGTTAAGAAACTTTTAAAATCAGTTTTTGATAATAATCACATTATTTATATTAAAATTAGGAATGGAGAAAATATATTTTGCCATGCCATCATATGTCCAAAAATGTGTCAATCTTTATATTATATAATGACTTTAAACTTTTAAATTTATCATGTAATTGTTCTTTGCCTCGCTGAATCAAGACCTCTTTGGAATTTTGTCAAGTTTCTAATGGGTTTAAGTAGAATAGAAAGTTAATCACAGTTATGTCCTAATGTGTGTATGTGTGCATATTTGTGTGTGTAAATACCACTGTGGATGTTTTTGCATTTTAAAATGCAGTGTCTTTTATTATAATTTACATTTTTTTCTTTCTCTACCTTTTCAGCTATTTCCTGAAGTCTCAAAAATCTCATGCAGCGTATTCAATTTATAAGCCAATGCCTTGTAGAAAATCAAATGAGAAATAAAGGTTCCTCTTGTTCTCTCACAGTTGGAACAAGAGTTGGTCAAATCCTTTTGAAAAAAGGTATCAGCAACCTCAAATTAGTGAGAATCATCTATGTTAATTCATAATATACTTCTGCCATCTATTATCTTCTCTTTTTAAAAAAGACACTAATTCAATCTCAGGAAAAGTTTAGCTATCCATTGACTTGAAACATATAACATTTGATTTGAAATTTTAGAACATTTTTTATTATCTTCACAGAGCTGGTAAGAAAGTTTTAGTTCATAAAAATTACAGCAGAACTTTGAAGCAATCTATACCTGCTGAGAGAAGTGATGTATTTCATACTTAGTGTTCAGGTTCCAAATAACGAGAAGGGAAAAATAAACAACCTTCACCCCATACTAGAGTTCATCGTGTGAAATAAGTTAACCTAAAGCAGCTTCCTTTATCCTTTGGAGATAATCCTACCATTTTGCAAATGGGACTTTCTATTTTGTGTATCCATAGGAAGAAATTCAAACAAGGCATGTCTGAGACAAATGCCAGACATGTCCAATCTCACAATCTCAAAGTAAGAAGCAAAGGCATGGGAGAGTGGTTCCTAGTGCATGGAGAGACCTGGGGTAGTAGCATCTCTGCCCTTGGCATATTTTTTCCTGGCTTCATCTAGATTCTAGAAGAAGAACATGCTCCCAAACTTAAAGAACCATGAAGCCTCTGTTTTTTGAGTTCTTGGGCAAAAAAAAAAAAAAAAGTAGAGTCCACCTACCCTAGTCTGCTCATTCTTCAATGTACAAAACGGAGGGGGGAGGTCATGGATTACCATGCTAATGCCAGCTGGTTAGTTTCCCCCACCTTTGGTATTGCTCATGTTGAAGAAAGCAGATTCTGAAGCCAAATGGCTGTATTTAAAGTTCAGCTTTGCCGTATCCTAGATCTATAATCGTAGGCAGGTTACTTTACTCCTGCAACAGGATAATAGATGTAACAATTCAGAACATAGGAAATGTGTTCAATAATAAGGTTAGTTGACATTTCTGATAGGTGCCATGAAGTAGGGAATGAATGAATAAGCTTAGTCAAAAAGTTGGGAATCCCTACATGGGGATGGGTAAAGAAATGTTAAATACTCCATTTTCATATAGATCATATCTGAAAACTCTCATATCCATTCTAGGCTCTGTCAGAGGTGGCAGCTTGGGATGTTGTCCAGTGACTCAGTCACTTTCTATTACATTTTCATATAGGGTCCAATTGCATAAGGAAAAAGAAAAAGGGAAAAGAAACTTGCACAAGAGTTACTCTCCTCTCTCTCTCTCTCTCTCTCTCTCTCTCACACACACACACACACACACACACACACCTAAAAAAACAAATAGAGCCAGTTTGCTCTGTGTGTCAGTGCTGGAGGGGGATGTCGAGTGACTCATCGGGGTTATTCTTTTTGTAAACTGTGAGCTTTTCTGCTTGTGCTTTCTCTTTGCCCCCTGCTGCTGGTAGTGCTTAATTTGCCTGCTTCATTAATAGTGGCAGTATGGAGTAGGCAGAAAGGGATCTATCTAGGAATTGAAATGATACATTAATTGATTTTCTTGAGCCTGCTTGCTTTCACAATGTTCAGCTGAACAACTGTCCTGTGAGCATCACGGCATTAACCCTGGGTGAGGCGATAGCTAATTTTCTGTGGGCCGTGCTCTCTTCTCTTTGCATTGCTAACATACTAAAATAGATGGAGCAAACCATTATGTTAGGAAAAATAGGACAAGAGTCGGCACAAAGCATCTCTAAGGAAGAATGAACACTTTCTGAATCAGCTGAAAATCCTCTGTTGGCAGGCAGTTGTGTTGGAGATATTTTGCAAGGGCTTTGCCTCTTTTTTCTTCTGTAGCTCCTTCAATTTGATAATATCATTAAGGTAGAAATCCACAGACATCAACCTTACCGATTAGGCAGGGTTTGCTGAGAACAATAATGGAGGCTGTCTCCATCAACATTCTCACTGCTGTGATCCAAAACAACTGACCACACAAACTTTGAGGAAGGAAGATTTATTTGTTCACCGTTTTTGGAGATTTCGTGTTCAGTCAGTGTGAGGCCAGAATCTGCAGATCTCAGGGCACGGCGGTGAGAAGCAGAGAGGGGAAGAGCAAGGCTCTGCTCTCACAGCATGGAGGCCGGAAGCAAGAGAGAGTAAGCAAGGGGATTCAAAGACACAAGCACAGTCCCTAAGGCCACACCCCCAGGAATCCACTTTCTCCAGCCACACCCCACCTGCCCAGTTACCACCCAGTAAATCCATTCCAATGGATTTATCCACTGATGAGATTAAAGCCTTTGTGACTTAATTGCATCAACTCTGAATCTTAATACATGATCTTTTCAGGGTCATTCTATATCTAACCATAATAGAGGCAATGTAGTTTTATGGAAAAAATCACTGGCTGAATCAGGCTGTTTTTCTCCCTTATACCAGATCTCAATCCTGCCAGCACTGGCTGGGCACTCTAATTCTGTGAAGATTGCTTTCCTCATTTGTTTGGTGGTGGTATCACCCTCACGCACCAAATTAGGTGAGGGGTAAGGGCTACATAAGATACTAGACGGAAGAACCTGGTATGGTATGTAAACTATTCCTTGAAATGTATTTCCTTTTCCCTAGGCATTTGGCCTGTTCCTTGTTGTGTATTATTGAGTACCATGTGGTTGACAGCCTTTGTGTGAAGATGAAGGGTGCAGTCATTCCAGAGAAGTCTGAGGAGCCATGGACATGAGAGGGGGAGAGGGCAGTAAATGACATGAAGGATTGGCAGGATTCTTCCCCTGGCCCTGACAACCACTGTGGCTCAGGATAGCTGCAGGGCAGTGATGCTATATGTACTTCCTGAGGGTCACATTGCTTTCCCAATCAAAGGCACCTGTCAGTTAGTTATCTTTATTTAGGAGTCTGGGAAGATTAGCATCTTGCTAAGGTGTACACTGTCCAGTGAACTCCAAGGACTTGATTTTTGTAACCTTTATAGCTTTTACAAAGTGGACTGCCTATTTGATCTTTTTTTTTTTTGTCAGTTGTACTTTGTTAACAGAAAAATATTCATTCTGGAGTATCAGACTTCCTATACACTCTTATGATGAGTGTTACAGAGACCATTACAAGACTTTCACATTTACTTTCATATTAAAAATCAGACACTGACATCAATGAAAAGGTCAACACAGACACTAAATTACTTAAGAGATAGGAAAGACCTTATATAAAAATAAATACTAAATTACACAAAGATTCTTCATTGTAGAGGGTGGATCAAGTCTAGACCTTTCTTTTTCTTTTTTACAAGAGATAAAAATTGCAAACTCCTATGTGGCAATTATAAGCAGGCGCCGTCTTTGCATCAGAGACCACTTACAGCTCTATAGAAGTAATTGCCTCTGAAATGACACGAACAAATAAAACTTCATCTCATTGAAAATCTTGAAAACCCAGATTGTTTTCCAGGAAAGGCATTAGTGTGTCTATGTCAGTCTGTGTGTGCAGAAGAGTACCTCCCAGTCAATGTGCATTTATGGAAAGTGTGAAGGTTGTTTAGCATTAACTTGTGTGTGAAAACAAAATTTCCCTTGTTAAGGAATCTGAAAGCAAGAGCAAAATATTTGAAACAATCAACTGCTAATCTAGGACACTATATGCTTAGATATGTAAAGTTTTCTAAATAATCTATGAGAATGCTAAGCATTCAAAGAAGAGACTGTGCAGTATGGAATGGAAGGTGTCAATGGCCTTCCATCTTGAAACACTGTCAAACCTGAGCTGTGTCCTGAATGAGAAATAATATTCACATAGACAGAAAATGATAAATTTGCAATTTAAGAATAACATTTTCACCTTAAGTCACATTTTTGTTTACAATAAAAAGGATTTTTCCATGAATGAAGTTTGAAATGTTGTGTTTCCATAACCTCCATACAAGTCCTAATCAATTTTGATAATATGTTAACTAGAAAAGAAAGTAGAAAGGAAGCCAAATATTGAAAAGGCAGCAGGTAATAGCAAAGTGAGAAGTGGCTTTTGAGGCTGCAAAAACTGGACTTTAATCTTGCAATTTAAAATCTCTGTAACCTTGAAGAAAATTCTGAATATCTTTGAGCTTTATTCTATCATTCTCAAGATGAAATTAATAATCCTTACCTCACCATGTTGATGAAAGGGTACCAAATATCAACTATAATTTTAAATGCTGTATGACCCTGGCAAAGAGGCAATTCAAAATAAATAGTTTTTTTTCTTAAAAAGGAAGATAAAGGTAACATACAAATTTGCCCATTGGTACTTATGGAAGTGCTTGAAATAGAGCTATCTCCACAGAATAGAGCCAGCACTTTGACAAATCTCTTTTTAGAGTTTCCCATAGTCAGAATGATTATTTCTTATTCAGAGATTCATTTGTTTTTTTCCATAGAAGTGTCCATCCATTATATCATTTGGAATTTTTCAGATACATTATATTATGTGCTTTTATTTTCTATGATGACTCTTGATTTTTCTCAAAATTGTTTCCCTGAATCCCCAGCAGGTTTTCTTTAATGCCAATGATTTTATTATTTGAGCCACACTTTGTCTTCCTTGCTCTTATGCCCATTCCCCTTGTCATATGTTTCTGGAGAAGGACATTGGAAAGCCTAATAAACTGTACTAGCAGAGGTTAGTATTTATCATATTGTTTCATTTATGGCATAACACACACACACACACACACACACACACACACGCATGCACACACACACATGCATGTCTTAAAAAAGTCACTATCCATATATTCTGCATTTGTTTTTGCCACTTTTAAAAAAAGTGATTTCAGAGGAGAGATGAATAATGTGTACCTGAGGGTAGAAAAGACTGAATCATCTGTAACTTCACCCCTTAAAGAAGGCTACTCTTCTTTTCTTTTAGAGCCCATTAATGGGCTCAGGTGGTTCATCTGTCTTTTTTATCTGTAGAAAAATGTTTCTGGGTACTTTTTCCTCTGAGAAAAGACTCCATTACTTTAATTAAATGATCCAGTATGTTTGTATTGGAAAAGGTCATTATTGATCATTAGGGGAATACAAAATTTTATTTTTTCTTTGCATAGTAAAATGTAGGCAAAATTATATGAGAGATAATAGGAAGAATGGAATAATGGAAAAATATTTTTATGAATTAGAAAAGGTGTACGTATAGACAAATCAACCTATGATGAAATATATGTTAAATAAAAATGGGCAAAGAATATGAAAAAGGTATACATTGGCAATATTTTTAAATGCCTAAATTCAAAGAATATATTAAACACATTAAAAATAAATTACATTCTTTTTTGACAGAATAGTAATTTTATTAAATTATTAAGTGCTAGTATTGGTAATAGCATGAGATAAGAGGGATTTTCACAACATGTGTAGAAGAAGACAATGCAGAAATATAATACACTTTAAAACATGCATATTCATTAACTTAAAGGTATACAGCTGAGACATTAACCTAAAGAAATAATAGACATTTATCTTTCACTTAATTGTAGAAAAAATTCTGCAAAGAGAGAAAAAAATTCTACATGAGTTTACCATATATTCTTTAAATAAAATATTCTGTGACCATTTAAAACAGATATGTTTATAGAAAGTAGTTTAGCCATTGCTCATTATGTTAATAACTTATGATATCTTGCAGCACACAAAGGTCCATAAAATGATGCAGGCTACTGTACAGGTTTACAAGTTTAAAGTTGGGGTTTTCCTCCATTAGGAGGAGTAGCCACCAAATTAAAGCTAAATGGCTCCTGAATGAAAACGAGTTGTTAAAGCAGCACCACCTGTGCACCGTGAATTTGAGTTGCCTCCTTTGAAACATACTCGTTCTATTAGAGAAACAATATTTTTTTCCATCTTTTATGCATTTTGGAGGAAAATTGGTCAGAAATTTTTCTTGCTCTCCATATTTCTGATGTTCTAGGAATCAGTTGTCTATAATATACTGACTCTCTCTGTCCCCTGCTTTAAATTTGCTTTACAAAATGGAATTTGGACTTTACAGTATTTATTACCTGGATGAGCAAAATCGTATGATTATGCTGTGATGTTGCCTGGCAAAGACTTAAGTTCTGAAAACGTTAAGTCTAGTACTATTACAAAGGTATGTGTTGTTTGTTTGCACATTGTTATATCTTTATTATTTTATAAGGTGTGCAATATGAAAGAATTGCTGATCTTGCAAACAACATAATTAACTAAAAGATGATCATTGCTTCACAGGGTGAAAATAGTGTTTGATTCTTGGTCATGAACATATTGGACTTAAAGAGGTCAAATATGGCTTCATTATAAAGTAAAAATAAGAAAACTAAAGGGTGATGAGAGATTTATTAATTTACATTAACAATTTGGTGCTAGATTTCTAATAAGATTTATTTGAATTATAACTATTCTATTATCTTGATTTAATTTTGATATTTTTTGGTTTAAGCCAAATCTACCATATTGATTACTTTGCATCCTTAGTCTTGACATTGATGTAGTAACTCTACTGAGAAAATTTCACTGAAATAGGTTTCTTTGGCTACTTTATAAATACAGTAAATCATCTAAGATTTGACAGTTTGACTCAGTCAGAATACCATCAACCTATATGTCTAAATCAACAAAGTAGGAAAAGGGATTGATAATTTATATAAAAAATTACCAGTATAAATAATCTTACCAATGTAAATAACTGCAGCCCCAGACAGATAACCTCAAAATCTACTAAATGCTTTTTGTTTTCTTCCATTTCTCGGCTGCTGCCTCCCTGTTTTGCATTTGTGCTCTCAGTCTTCGCTTCCTCCATCTTTTCCTTTGGGTTAGACTATCCCTCTCTATGCTAATGTTTAAAGTGCTTTCTTTTGATTTTTCTACGAAAATAGAAAAAAAAGCACATTTAAAGCTCTTTAATGTCATGGTTGATGATTTTTTTTCTCCTGTATCATTGACCAAGAAATAACAACAACAACAACTGCATTTCTATTTCAGAATAAAGCAATCAGAAATAACAAGAAATTATAGTTCTCTTTCAACCCGTAAGGGCTGATAACAAAACAGATACAAACCTCACACCCACCTGGCTCACAGGCCACGCAAGGGCAGTGACAATGAACACATTCTAAGCTTCTAGCACTAATTGAGTAAATGGTTATTGGTGAGGATGATGTACAGGCAGGCTTGGCCAGACTGCTGCAGAACATAGAATTACACCTGCCAGAGAGAGTGGAGGAAGCTCACACTAGAACTCTCTTTTTCATTTCTTTATTAGTGTCACAGAGACTAGTGCCAATAAAGCTGTCAGGCAGATGTTTTGGCTTAAATACCCCTGGCAGTAACTTTATAGAAAATCAACACAAATCATGGTCAACTATCAGTCCCTACTCCCCAAAGAAACAATTAAGTCAAAGTGACAGCTCAGAAGGCCTCTGGAGGCGAACCTAACGCTCGAGGTCCCTGAGTGGAAGGTGTTCTGTGTCACAGTTGTCAGGTTGAAATCAGGTCAGTGGTCCCTTCTTTATTTGATTTTACTTGTGCTCCAGTCCCACTCATTTCTGGAAAGAAAAACGAAGAAAGACTAATAGAGTTATCAGGTGAGCACTGTGAATAAAATCAATCCCATTAGCCAGAAGGAATGCAAAGCTCTTATGTTTGAGTGCTGTTAATTTGTGCCTGTGTCTTTGATTTCACATCATTTCTTAGTAGAGCACTAATCTTATGTATCCCCAAACTAACTCCTTATGAATTCCTTAATGAACAATTGTTTCAAATATTAGAATTACTAATGTTGTACAATGTTTTTTTTCATTATTTTAATAATGTCATAACATTTAGTCATTTTTCAACTTGTTTTATAGTCATTATACTCCTTGATTCCTTTGACACTCCAGGAAAGAGGGCAGGGAAGACATGTTTATAGCAATGTCCCCTAAAGTGCAGAAAAATGTATCCTGAGACCAGAGTCAATTCCATAGCTTCTGAAGCTACATCCTCAGTAGGGAATCTAACCTAGGCTTCTTTCAGATTTAGATTAATCTCTGCAAGGAGCTACTTACCATTTGAATTTAGAGATAAGAATAAATCTTCATATCACAACTTGTTATATAACAGTGATATAGGGGGCCGGGCTTGGTGATGCATGCCTGTCATACCAATACATGAGAGGCTGAGATAGGAGGATCACAGGTGCAAGGACAGCCTCAACAACTTAGTGGGACAGTCAGCAACCCAGTGAGACCCTGTTTTAAAAGGCAAAAGGTAAAATTGGGCTGGGGGTGCAGCAGTGATATGGGCTTATCTGTGTCCAAAAGATGATAAATTCATGTTAGAATTAGATAAGCTTGAAACTCTGAAATTGTTTTGTTATTTTATTCATTTACTTATCACTTACTTTATTTCATTTGCCAGGTATGTAAGTATTCACCAACTTCATCATGAACAATACCGAAATGGTCAGGAACCCCAAAACATTGCCTGGTTTCACACCTTAGACCTATCAATAACCATCATGTGACCTTCAGAAAGTATCAACCTTGTTATAAGCATTTTTGTATGTAAAGTGCATGAGGTACTTCTGCAACATTGAATTGCTGGAAAGTTTAAATGATGTAATATTTTATTACTGCTACTGAGCACCTGCAACATTCCAGGCTCAGGTTTAATCATGGGAACATGTTAGTGAGGAAATTAGAGAAGGCCCTGCTTTTACAGAGTGCCCTACAGTCTAGGGAACACTACAACAAACAAGCAAGCAAATGAACTCATATGGTTCAATCTTATTCTTTACCATAGTTATAAAGTCGCTATGAACACTGAATTAGTACTATTGGTCCTAAGAGAAATGCAGAGTAAGTTCCTATGAGTCCATAATATTTTTTATCAGTCAGTCAGTCAGTACATGACCTTGTTTTATGTGTGCTTCTGTTTAGAGATCCCTTATTTAATATATGTTGTTGGTTCAATAACATTGAACTCACAGCCAACAGTACTATAACTCATTCCTGAACAAAGCTCATCTAACATACGTATTTTCTCTCTGGGATATATCAGAGCTTTCTTGCACTTAATACTAGACAGCACTTTAGCACTACACTTGGAGCACATTTTAGACAACAAAATCACCAGCATAAAGCACAAAAACAATGCAAAAAACGTATAAAATAGACAACAAGAAGAACACTTGTTTACCATGAGAGCTGAATAATGAAAAGAGTCATCCTTCTGTACTATCAACTGGGAACATCCCCTCCCCCCCAGGTCCCCAGGTGATGCAAATGTTTCCTAGCTCTGCACATGCTCCTGAATGACCATCAGAGAACAATGAAAATCACATATGGTGTAAAAAAAATACAGTTTAGTGAGGAGGCAAATTTTTTTTGTGTGTGTGGTACCAGGGATTGAACTCAGGGGCATTCTACCTCCACGCTACACCCCCGGCCCTATATTTTTTTTATACTTTATTTTGAAACCGGGTCTCACGAAGTTGCGGAGGGCCTCACTAAATAGAGAGAGAGAGAGAGAGAGAGAGAGAGAGCTGAGGCTGGTTGCGAACCCAGATCCTCCGGTCTCTGCCTCCCAAAGGTGGTAAATTTGCCCGGCAGGAGGCAAATTTTTAAATACAGAATTTACAGATCATTATGATAGATTGTATCTATATGTGTGCCTCTACAGTATACTAGGTGGTAAAAAGAATTATGGAGGAAGATAAGTCAGGGTGAAGGGGCTGGGGATGGTGAGTGGGTGCTATGCACCCAAGGTAGTTAGGAAAGACCTCTATGACAAGCTGGAGCTTGAACAAAGACCTTAAAAAATGGGGGAGGATGCCCGTATTTATCAGAAATGACTTCCAGGCAAGGAACAACAGGGCAAATGACGTGAGGTGGTATCATAATGGGCTTGTTTGAGAATGCGCAAGAAGGCCAATGGGCTGAGGTGGAATGAGGTGGGGAGTGTGAAGGACAATGGCCCTGGAGAAGCCGCAAGGGAATAAGTCATGTGACAAATGACAAATCAATCAAGGGGGGGCCTGAGAAGATGAGTGACATCATCAGTAGTACTTACTATGGGTCATATGGCTCCATGGGGGCTAGACAGAAGGCTGCTAATGTTCAAAGTATATATTTAGGAAGCTACTAGAATTCCAGAGCTGCATGCAATAGTTTGACTGAGAGGTGATGGTATTTTGGATCAGGATGGTCTGAGTGGTCGTCAGATTTTGGAAAAGATAGTTGACAGGATTTGCTGATGGTGCACAGCTTGTAGGAATAGAGGAATCTATGGAAACTCCATGATAGCTCTCTGTACAGCTGAAAGAATGGAATTTTACCCAATGAAAGAGAATCTGGGGGAAAAAGACAAGAATCTGTTTTTTTTTTTTATATGTCCAGTTTCAGATGCACATTTGAAACATAAGTGGAAGTGTTAGGTTCATACCCATGACAGTCACATGCATTTGGAGTCCACGGGGGAAAGTTCAGGGATTAGCAACCTATGGAAGATTTTTAAAGAAAAGGGACTATCACTAAGGATAAGCATTGTGAGAGGAGACTTCCTAAAAGGGAGTCTTACACATTAAATTCCTAGATGATTTGTGGGTTTAATAAGTGTTTATATCTTTTTTATTGTTATTGAGTCCCACAAATTTTCCTATGATTTTTGAGTCATTGCCATGATTGTATTATATCCTAATCCTTATAATCGAAATGGAGAGGCAAAGTGGTATGTAGGGGAAAAATCAGGATCTATTTTAAAGATGGCAGACTGTAATTTTGTGTTCTATAGATGCAAGGCCAAAATATTAAGACAAATATCTTAAAAGTTAATATCTTTATTTTTTTATTTTTTTGTGGTACTGGGGATTGAACCCAGGGGCGTTCTACCTCCGCGCTACACCCCCGGCCCTATTTTTTTATACTTTATTTTGAAACCGGGTCTCACGAAGTTGCGGAGGGCCTCACTAGGATAAGAGAGAGAGAGAGAGATACAGGGAGAGAGAGAGAGAGAGCTGAGGCTGGCCGCGAACCCGGATCCTCCGGTCTCCGCCTCCCAAAGTACTGGGATTACAAGCATGCGCCACCACGCCCAGCTCAATAGTTAATATCTTAACTACTAAGATAAAGTAGTTGGGCATAGTGGCACATGCCTGTAATACCAGTATTTGGGAGGCTGAGACAAGAGGATCACAGACTTAAGGCCAGGGCACAATAATTTAGTAAGGTCCTGTTTCAAAATAAAAAGGGCTAGGGGTGTAGCTCAGTGGTAGAATGCCTCTGGGTTCAATAATCATAATCATAATCATAAATCATAATATAGAGTGTTACTCTGATCAAAATCTACCCTACAATGCTGGAGCACATTGTTATAGACTATCAATAACCATAGGTTGTGATTGTACCCTAAACTTTTTTGTGTGTGGTGCTGGAGATTAAATCCAGGGCCTGTGCATGCTAGCCAAGCACTCTACCACTGAGCTACATTCCCAGCCTGTGCACTAAACATTCTTATGTGAACTGATGTGACAGTCCTTGGCTCTGTCTAATCCTTACTCATTGGATTCAGATTCACTTTTCTACTGAGTGTAGCTTTTGGGGGCTGCAAACCAAATGTCTTTTTGTAGGTTAGTATTTTAGTTGTTCTAAAAAATATATTTTTATATCTTCCTTTTCAAAGGCAGTTCATGCTTTCAAACATTTGCTTTGTGTTATTTGGTCTCTATTTTATGTAATTTTTAATACATTTGGCATCAACTTGGTGTGCCTTCCAACATTCTTTTTTTTTTTTTTTT
>PVJS01017416.1:0-36185 GCA_004027185.1 Glis glis
AAAAAAAAAAAAAAGAAGCAATTGGGACATAGAAGGGACTCCAGACAAAGGAGGAGAAAGCTTAGTGGAGGGAAGGAGGAGCCCTAACTGAGGGAGATGGGAGGGAGGAGGAAGACTTGAAGAGGGAAACACCTCAATGGACATGATGTATATATACAAATTTATCAAAGTCAATCACTGCGCTGAGCATGGGAAGGTGGAGAGGGAGAGGGAGTGGGGTGGGAACTGGGGGAGGGCTCAACGAGTGCTGTGTGCATGTATGACTCTATCATCCTGAACTGCATCAAGATGTATGATTATAATGCACAAATAAAAAATAAATAAAATAAAATGCTAAGGAATAAAAAAATAAGTATTTTGCTTGTGGTAGCCAATGAAATATAATAGAGATGAGAAGGGTTCTGTATAATACCTATCATTAAAACTACAGTGAAAGCTCTTTAGAAGGAAGTTTCCCAATTATTCTGCATAGAGGTATCCATTAGAATGTACCACCTGTTGGGTTGTATTTTGTCCAATTTGTAGAATATAGCAAGAGACAGATAATACCATAATGATATGCTTAATATAAAGAACACTTTAAATAACAACCGTAACTTGCATAGACAAAGGAGAGTTTATTTATATATTCTACTTATTTTGTCTCAAACACCAGTTCATTTTCTTTGTGTGATAGCAACTACACATTTTTTAAGATCCAGTTCTAGTGCGAACCTTTCTGTTTCCCCACACAGCTTCTTTCTAGTGGACACTAAAACTTGCACACACTGCCATTGCAGTTCCTCTACGTTTTGGTCATATTTGTTTTTCTCAAGTGTTAGACAGCATGCTCCTTATGCTAATGACAAACAAGTTTATATCCCAAGCTCTTCAAACAGGTACAGCCATGTAATAGGTGTTCAGCAAATATTTGTTTGGTTATTGGATGATTCAGTACTCCTTATAAGGACTATGTTTCCTCCACTATTAGTATTTTAAAGCTCACTCAAGATGAAAAGTGCAAATTTCATTTAGACAAGCATCAAATTGTCGTGCTTTTAGAAGGTATTTTTGAATCCTTTATAACATCTATAGCCTATAATTGACTCTTAATGACATACCCAAGATTTACTCATTGACATAGTTGAAAACAACTATGTAAAGCACTGTTTAAAATGAAACTTCTTAACTTCTCAATTTGGGACACCCTACACTTTCCATTCTTTAAAAATTTCTTCTCAAACAGATACACATTAGGATCATAGTCATTCTCTTTACAGAGGGACAGAACAGGTATGTTCAGTTTCCAAATATGTGACATAATGTGAGCTATTTGAGTAGCTCTATCTCATAGAAGAATTAAAGTGAGAAGGAATATTTATGGGAAATAGGATTCAAATATAAACTAAAGGAGCAACATTGATTTTCAGAGACTGTCAGTGTTTTTCTTGTCTTGGCTGAAGTGAGCTGCCTCTTCCCAGGTTATACCAATGTCCTGAACAGCCTATATTCAATAAATGGTTGACGTGGGGTTTCTTGTCTCAACTCACAAAAAGTCTTCAGGGTCATCCAAATTTCAGAGACCACCCTAAGGCCTTTACCAAGACTATATCAGAGGTCAACATTTTTCTCTGACAATTAATGTTTTACTTAAAATATCTACTATATATCCCAGAGATACTCTCCAATATCTCTAGAATGTGCCTCTCTCATTTCAGAGTCAGATTCACACAGAAACCAATTTGCATGGACATCCATTAATTTTATCAGGCAAAGAGCTTTAAGGGCCTCAGAATAAGAATGTAAAATCATAGAGTTGAGAAAGCAGAAGTTTTCTTTGGTGTTAACATTTTTTTCTTTTTAAAAATAACAGTTGATCGGATACATCACCCTACAATTGTTAATACCTGAGTGAACAATAATACAAAGTCTGATATTTACATGTCAGAGTAAAGACTCACTAGGTATTTTCCTAGTATATTCTGAAACTTAGTGACTGCTTTTGCTGTATTAGTGTAGAAAAAGAAAAAATATAGCCCTGCCTTCTTTGCCTAATTTATGTCTTTCCTACTTCATGTTATTTATTTAAGAAAACCTGGTCATATCATGGACATAGTTAATAAATATGAATCAAAGAGGGAATTTGGCTTTCGACAAAGGGAAATTTGGCTAAGAATAGAGTTTGTGTATCCTTTAACTATATGCTGGTATATAGACTGAAACATTCAGCCAAGAATTCTGGTGGAGTTGGGAAGAGAGGAAGTCTTAAGGGACCAAACCAGGTAATATAGGTAATGTGGCACACTTCAAAAAATTTAAGGTGGATCTACTTTAACATCAGGAAATTTAATTGGATGGAGGGGTAAAACAGAGAGATATAAATCCTTTTCATCATTTTCAAATATATTATTAGAATAGTCTTCTTAAAAAAATAATAGATGAGCATTTCAATAGATATATTTAACCTCTTTAATCTATTATTTAAGCCAATTTGTGGTTCTTATTCATCAGCTGTTAATCTATGGCAGGAAATCACAATAAAGAAATTGTTAGGACACTGAGGTCAACTCATACTAGGTTATCGAGTATATTAGAGAAGCCAGTTTTAGGTAGGATATTACAAAACAAACAAACACACTCCCCCCCAAAAAAACAGGAATGACACTTTATTGGTGTAGATTTCAGTTCCTATGACAGAGCCCTCACATATAAAGCTTATAAGGGTTATTAACGATGATCTAGATTTATCCTAGGATAAAAGCAAATGTTATACAGTCGAATGAATAAAGATACAGGAAGGGCTGGATAGGCAATAAAAGTAAGCCATAAATGCCTGGTTTATAAGAATATCTACTTATAGAGATGGTCAGCTTTGTTATGCTGTTTCTATTTTCTGTGGATATCAAATACAAACAAACAAACATGAGTTGAATAAGTGAACAGAAGCATTTAAAAGTATATCAGGAAGTAAGACTTTAAGATATAAGGGGGCAGGGTGTGGAAGAGTGAGCAGGTGGCAAAGGGCATAGAAATCAATCAGTAAATGTAGTAGTGAGGAAATTATAGGGTGAGGAACAAAATTATAAGCCATGATCCTGAACAGGACCTACATTCTAACAAAATCACAGATTATTTATTATCAATCAATGCAATTTTATTCTTTGTGTCCTAATTCAAATGCCAATAAAAGACCAAGAACTACTGGAAATTTAGTTATATACATGCTCTTTCTGACAGAATCTCTCAGATAAAACTTTTTTTTTCCCATTTGAAGGCTTCAATGATCATTTTATGTCACCATAAGTGTATATTTTGAGCTTAGGAGAAAAGGAATTTTTCATGCTTGACAATGAAGTGACAACATTTTAGAGATATGGAAAAGGCCATAGACTTGACTTAATCTGGCCTCTTTCATTTATATAAAGAGCTGTCAGGTTGAAAATGTTTGCTATCCCACAGAAAGTCATATAGTTAAGAGGAAGTACTTCAGTTAAGTTTCAATCACACTAATTGCCAAACTAAAACTTCCCCAAATCAACCTTGTATGTCTAACTTACCAGAAAGTGATAGCTAATGATATGGAAAAATCAAATTATGATTAAACCTATTGTTTGCTCTATTTTCTCTCTACATTGTGCCTTTTATGTTTGAAAGAATCAGCTCATCCAAATAGCATTATAATTGATAATAGTTGCTATGAGTCAAAGAAATGCTTTCTCCATTAATAATCTTTTCATTTGTTTTTGAGTTCATGTATATATACATACATAAAATGAACATGTTATCACAGATTTTTAATACCTGGGAGTTCACCTAACATGGATGTTTATTGAAATTAAAGTGCTTGTGTTACTTATAGTTTAATATAATATTGTCCAATGTGTTTCAGTAATTAATCTAAGCTACAATATAAACAGGAAATAAAAAGACTATAAAATAATAGTAAAATGTTTTAAATGAAAAGCATTGGATTTCAAAACCTTTGTTTTATCTTTTAATATTTCTAATTTAATAAATGCATAATTATAATTCAGGGAGCAGAGTCATTAAATTGCTTCTTTCTGTCTTAAAACCACAAAATGCTCATATTTTGTAAGATAAATTTAATTATTTAAGCTAAAAGTAAAAGTAGAATGAGGTCCTTAACTTACAAAGAAGATGAAACAATCTGACTTTAAAGAACTTTATTTTTGATGCAGAAACTTATATTTTTATTAATTAATTTAAATTTTTAATACTACAAAGAGACTTACTTAGAGAGAGAGTATAATTCAAATCTCCTGGGAAATCTATCTCTAAAATGGGACTTAAGATGATGGTTAATGATTGATTAAATTCATTTTTGTTTAATATGCATGAATCTAAGGTAAAATTAAATGTTTTCAAAATGTAAACATCCAATCTTGGTAACCTACCTCTTCAGCCAACTCAGATGTTAAAATCAGAAGTATCACACATGAAGCCAGGAGTGGTGACACATGCCTGCAATCCCTGTTCTTTGGAGTCTGAGACAGGAGGGTCATAGGTTCAAAGCCAGTCCCAGCAACCTCATGAGGCTCTCAGCAACTTGGTGAGACTCTATTTCCAAATTAAAAAAAAAAATAAAAAATGGGCTGGGGGTATAGCTCAGAGGTAGAATACTCCTGGGTTCAATCCCTAGATCCAAAAAAAAAAAAAAAAAACAGTGTCACACATGAAGATGCAAATTCACACAACTACTACAAACAAATGATGTAGGCTACTTTATTTCTTATAGGATTGACTCAAAAACAATCATTTCAGGTGTGATTAATATACTCTCATTCCTAAATGCTGGTCTTTGTTTCCTTCTTTACTCCATTCTAAGCATGCTCCCTATATGGATATCAAATATCAGTTGAACTTGACTCTTATTTACATTTGGCTTCCAATAAGGCCTAATACAACATTTTGGAGCAGAGTGATTTATCGTAACTGGGGTTATTAAATAAGAAACCTGATAACAAAGCGGTCTTCCATATGATCCTTTTGTGGAAGTATGATGTGTAACATCTATTTTTCTACTATCTTCTACTAATCTTAAAATAATTGCTACTGCACTTATTTTATTTTGAGGATCACTAAAAGAGATGATTATCTGAGAAACAGGAAGAGTCAGTTTGTAAAAATATGATGTTGAGGTTTGATTGGTCAAACAGGTCAATCTATATTTAGTGTGGTAGAATATATAAAGGTTCATAAATATGCTAAAGTACTAATCCTCAGAACCTGTGAATGTTGCCGTATATGGAAAAACAGACTTGGCAGATCATTAAAGATCTCAGGATAAGAGAAAGTGTCCTATAGTATATCCTAGGGGACCCAATGTAAACATCAGTGTCAATGACATGGATGGAGTAGAAGTCACAGTCAGAGAAAAGCAATGGAATGACAGAGCAGGGTTTGGAGTGAGTCAGCCACATTCCCAGAAATGGAGGCATCATTTGGTAGCTGGATTAACCCTGGAATATCCAGAAGAAAACAGCCTTGAAAATACCATGACATCTCAGGGTAGTTTTGATTTGCATCTCTCTGACGGCTAATGATGTTGGACATTTTTTCATATATTTATTGTTCATTTGTATTTCTTCTTTTGTGAAGTGTCTATTTAGTTCACTGGTCCATTTTTGTATTGGGTTATTTGGTTGTTTTTTGGTGGTGAGTTTCTTGAGTTCTTTGTCTACTCTAGATATTGTTCCTCTATCAGAGGAGTAGCTGGCAAAGATCTTCTCCCATTCCGTCAGCTCTCTGTTGATAGTTTCCTTTGCTGCACAGAAGCTGTTCAGTTTAATGCAATCCCATGTATTGATCCTCTTTTTAAGGTCTTGTGCCTTTGGGGTCTTGTTGAGGAAGTTTTTACCCATGCCTATATGGTGGAGTGTTAGTCCTATGTCCTTTCAAGCAACTGTAGTCTCTGGTCTAATTTCTAGGTCTTCGATCCATCTTGAATTAACTCTTGTGCAGGGTGAGAAAGTAGGATTTATTTCCATTTTTCTGCATGTGGTTAACCAGTTTTGCCAACACCATTTATTGAAAAGGCTATCTTTTTACCAGTGTATGTATTTGGCCCCTTTGTCAAAAGTCAATTGGCTGTAAGTGTATGGATTTGTTTCTGAAACTTCTATTCTGCTCCATTGGTCTATGTGTCTGCTTTTGTGCCAATCCCATGCTGTTTTTATTACTATGGCTCTGTATTATACTTTGAAGTCAGGTATTGTGATGCCTCCTGTATGGTTCCTATTGCTGAGAACTAATTTGGCTATTTTGATTTTTTTGTTGTTCTATATGAATTTAAGGATTAACCCCAATTAGAATGGAAATCGTTAAAAACACAAGCAATAAAAAATGTTGGTGAAGATGTGAAGAAGTAGGAACTCTGATACACTGTTGGTAGAGCCAAGATTCCCATCAACAGATGAATGGATTATAAAATTATGGGATATATACACAATGGAATTTTACTTAGCCATAAAGAAGAACAAAATTATGTTATTTGCAGGGAAATAGATGGAACTGGAGAATATTATGCTAAGTGTGATAAATCAGTCACAAAAAATGAAGGGTTAGATGTTCTCCCTTATATGCAGAAGCTAGGGAGAAACTGGGACACAGGAGGGACTCCAGACACAGGAGAAATTTTAGTAGAGTGAAGGAGGGGACCTAACTGAGGGAGATGAGAAGGGGAAGGAAGGCTTGAAGAGAGAAACACTGCAATGAACATGATGTACATACACAAACTTATCAAAGCCAATCACTGTGCTGAGCATGGGAAGGTAGGGAGGGAAAGGGAGTGGGGTGGGAACTGGGGGAGGGCTCAACCAGTACTGTGTGCATGTATGCCTCTGTCACCCTGAACTGCATCAAGATGTATGATTACAATCCACACTGAAAACATTCCTACACACACACACACACACACACACACCAACCACACACCTACCATACTTTACTGGAACTTTCAATAAAATATTTTTTAAATTACCAGTGATCTACTTTCACATATGAACTAAAGGAAATTATAAAATATAACTACCAAATAGCTTCATGATTACAAACCACCACATTTGTACCAATTTGTTTCAGTAGCAAAAGATAAGTAATAAAATAAGCAATCTAATTCTTGATTCTTTTGAGTTTGAATCTGAATTATGAGCCTCTTGGTGCGAGGTGGTAGCAGCTTTCTGGGATTTTTGTCCCATTAGCCATTCCCATGGACAGCCAAAGATCATCCTGGCCTGTCTGCCTCCTACTTCCCCTATAACTCAGCCTGGCCCCTACAAGTACCCAATAGCATCCACTTTCCAAGGTCATCCTCTAGCTTGCATAGGTTAGAACCCTACAAACTGAAAGGCATGACTAAGTCTAAGGTCAGGGCCACATTTCAGAAATTCTATCTTGATTGGATGCTGAACAATTAGCTGGCATTAAAACATTCCTACACACACATACACACACACACACACACACACACACACACCTACCATACTTTTCTGGAACTTTCAATAAAATATTTTTTATATTACCAGTGATCTACTTTCACATATGAACTAAAGGAAAATATAAAATATAACTACCAAATAGCTTTAACTCCATCTCTCAAACTTACATAATAACCATCCTTCCCGCCCTCCACCCTCCTTCCCAAACCATGGATTCAGGGTTCATTGTTCTAAATATGAGGCAGGAACCCTGATGACTTATTCCTGCTTTGATGGGGGTATAAAAAAATTAGGTAAATCATTATGGTCTTCTAAAAGTAAACGGAACATTTTAAAGAATAATGAAATGGAGAAATTGAGCAAGAAACACTGGATATAGTCTAAATCATTTTTATTAGGAGTGGTGTTTGGACAATTCACAAGCCCATGTTTTCCTAAATACATGCCAATGTACCAGTAGTATTAGAATAACACTGAGTTATATTTATACATTTAAATTTCCAGAGTCTAAAACTGCATACACAATTATATAAGCTGTTAGAATATTTTTGTTAAGTCATACTTGGCAACTTTGAAGCTCAGCAATGTTGGAGAAAAATATTAGTCCTCTGGATCCTACCTAAATCTATGTAGAAATTTTCATGAGACTTATATATAAATACCTCTAATTTTTGTTTGGTATAGCCATACATAGATAAAAATAGGATAGAATTTTTAAATCTGTGCTTGAAGTTTTCACTCATTTCAATTTATTGATCTGTATTTTTATCAGTGCAGTTTTAATGAACTTCTCTATGGAATTAATCACATAAAAGATTTTGAGCCAAAACTTCTATCAATGTCTGACTATCCTAAATATGTGTAATTAACAAGAAGAAACCATACAGGCATGAAGTTTTATGGATATAAAATTCCCAATGGTGTTAGAAGGTCAGTGAGTGCTGTCAGTATTTAAAATCCATTCGCTATTTATAATGACATTGATACCAACTCTCTTCCTTAAAAAGAGCTTATGAAACACCGAGATACACTTGTTTCTCTTGACGTTACACAAGTTTCTAGCTTTCTTAGAGTTCCCCAGTACTCATGCTAGCTATCATCATATCCAATAAAAATGTTGGACACCTTTCTCTCCATATTACCCCTTAGTCATAGAATGTATAGAATTTAAGAAGCAAAGACAGAAATTTGTAGGAAGAACTTCCGTCTTTACTGCCTCAGTCCATTTTATGTTGCTATAACAGAATAACTGAGACTGGGAAATTTATAAAGAAAAGAAATTTACTTATTACAGTTCTGAAGCCTATAAAGTCCAAGGCCAAAGGGCCACATCTGAAGAGGTCCTTTCTGATGATGGGAACTCTCTCCTGAGTTCCAATGGGACACAAGGCATCACATGGAAAGGCAGAATAGGAGTGCCAGAAAAAGCTCACTTTGATAACAGAGCTGTTCCCATGATAAACCATCAATCCATAATTGGACGTAGGGCTCTCAAGACCCAATCACCTTCCAAAGATTCCACCTCCAACTACCACTAACATATGACTGTAAGGATTATGTTTTCAACACATGCATTGTGGGCAATGAACATTCAAACCATGCTATTCTTCTATTTTCTCTTCCAACAGTGCATCAAGCCTCAGACTCTTATCTAAGGAATGAGAAATCATTGCAATACAAGGCATTAATATTTCTCTCTACTATTTCTTCATATTACAGTCTATTGCAGCTAAAGATCTTTTTAATAACCATGTGAAGAGTTGATACCTGTGTCTTTTTCCCCATAAAACAAATCCATGTAACTAAGAGATCTCACTTTCTTCGTTCCACAGGGAGATCACTCAGTATAACTTCCTAAGTCTATAAATGAGAGAAAAAAATGTCTTGATGAAAATCAGACACTCTTTTTTTTCCAATTAAAGCTCCCAAAGGGCTCAGGTACCCCCCTTTGCTCTCAGCACAACTTAACTCCTCTCCTCTGCATTCAAGAAAATGAAATTCAGCTCTTCAGTGAAAAAATTTGGGGATCTGGGGCTGGGGATGTAGCTCAGTAGTAGAGCACTTGTCTAGCATGTGTGAGGCCCTGGGTTAGATCCCCAACAGTGTAAAACACACATATACACAGACACACACACACAGACACACACACACACACACACACACAGACACACACACACACACACATACACACACACGTTTTGGGCTTTCTGATTTAGAGTTGGAACAGTGGCCTGCAGCTTATCAAAAAGAAATTAGAGCCTGACCTCTTGCCTGTATATTGTCAGTTGTAAATTTTTGACAAAGTTAAGAGAAATGAGTGCATTTTCTGTGAATAAGATCGTTCAGTTCTCTAGCCAATGCAAGCTTTCTCCCCTTCCCTGGCTTTCTCTTTCCCACTCATATCTATTGCTCATCTGGAATTCTGGCCTGATGTCACCTCAGGATGTTTTAATATAATGCGATGCATATTACCTTTAATAGCTCAGAGGAAATAAGACTTTCCAGCAAATATTGGTTTCTCAATGTGAGACTGAATATTTGTTTCTGGGAAAATATATTCAGTGATGTTAAGACAGCTCTACCCTGGCTTTTTGAATATCAAGACTGCCTGATGATCTCCCATTGGTACTTAGTCACACCTCCTTTTAATGAAATAGCATTTGTCTTACCTAGGCAAACCTGTGAGACAGATTATTGAAAAGTAAATATCCCAGGAATATTTTAAAGGCTTTCATTTTGTTAACTGCACTCAATTGAGTAGAAAAAGAAATAAACTATTTTCCAAGTGCCAAATTTTCTCTTCACTTCTTCAGACTATTAACAACATATTTCAATAAACCTTTGTATCTGTTTTCCTCTAATTGCTTATTTATAATTCAAAAGCTGAGTGATAGAAGTTTCCAAAGATTTACAGAGAGTGGCTAACCTTGAAACTTGTATCATTTCCTGAGCCAAACCCCTTTCACCCAGATCAGAAATGTGTAGAGATGCTTGCTCTCTGCCAGTCATTTTAGAAGCAGAAGGAAGATTCTCTCCACTGGCATACAAGAGCAAGAGGGACGGAGCAGCTGCTCTGTGCTCTTTTTTCTTTTATTTGTGTGTGCTATATCCAATTTAAAAATCAGTATTCTAGGGAAGGATGCTCTGCAAAATTACTGCAAAGGTAAACCTGACCAACTCCTCTTGATTGCAATAAGGTTTAATTTCTAGTTGATTCATATAAATGCCACAAGAGTTATCCAACCTGCTCTTGACTAAGACCACCTTCACCTTGGCTGATTTTTAGATCATGGTCTTGAACTTGATTGTGTAATAAACTAGACATCTGGTAGGTACAGGTACTTGAATTTTTAAACATTCCCCACAAGAGGTTCTGTGGCAGGTAGTAGGCCATTTGAGACAACCATGCTTAAGAATAAACACCCCCAAATCAGCAGAGTACTACACAGTTAGATTAGTAACATGGCTCATATGAGTTATACTTAACATCACATGGTAGACTTTCTTCTAATTGAATGGGACATTACATCACTCCTGGTGGGGGAACCCTGGAAAAGGTACACTTTTTCCTATTTTTACTACAGTGAAAATATTTTAAGGTATTAAAAAATTAAATAATTTACATGAGGTCACATGGTTAGTCCAAATGGAAATTTGACCCAGACAACAACATGTCTCTAGGGAACATGTTCTTGCTGATTACATTGTACAGTCACTAACATGCCAATCACTGTACCTGGTCATATGAGCAGTGACTATTTTCAACCTAGTTTTCTCTCCCTTATGGCTACTCAATATACCTCATATTTTTTGTAGTATGTTTCAGAAATATCCTCCAAATTATTTCAATATTCAGTTCTATTTTTGGTGTCCATGCCATTCATTATTTCACAGAGACAAGAAGGATTCACAGAATTTATCGTGAGCTTTAATATGACATTTGAAGTTAATACCTACATGTGGAGGGAGATCAGAGCATTTTCCCAGACTATAAGGGATGATATTCTGGTGGGATGTTTATTTAACATGTTTCATGGATGAATGAACCTGAAATTAAAAGTTGGTCATCCTTTCTGGGTGAACTGTCAGTTGGAAGGTAGAGAGAGAAATAATCTGTCATCAGACAGAAACTGCTAAATCCCAGGTAAGAGTGAAATGATTTCAGGTAAAAGGTGAACTAGCTAAAAATAATCAAGAAATTCACCCAGGTGTTAAGAATGTCTATATATCTGAGAATATCTACAGTATAATCCACAGAGAAGAAAATAAACATATCAGATGAAATATGGAGGAGAAATCTTAACCTAAGGTAAATAGTTGATAATTGTCAAAATAACCCAAGAGATTTTATGTCCTTAAAAAGTAAAGTTAGAGATGAAAAGGTCTTGTTTGTGCCAACATCAGTCAAAAGGTATGACAGAAAACCAAAGCAGTCACTTTCCCAGTACTCCTAACTTCATATTTATGATAGCACAAACCATTTATCTTCAATTTCAGTGCTGTTAAAGACACTGGATAATACTTATTAAAAAATTTACTATCATTCAGCTTATAGTAAATCTACAGTTCCTAAATTGAGAATATCCCCAAAAGAAGGGGTAAAAATATACAAGTGACGAATTACTTTATATCAGGGTTATTTATCAAATCTTAATAAAATTGAGAGAAAAATACATGGCAAAGAACATATGGTCTCATCATTTAAGGAATTAAATGAGTAAATAATGACATTTACATGATAATCAATGAATAAGCAGCAATTAAATTGGATATATTTAAACAGAAACTCAAAACCTTCTGACTTTTACTCAAAATAGGTTGGATCCTATGATTGATTGATTGTTTTAGCAGGCAGAGTAGGAAACTAATGGAGAATTTTGAAGCACATTAGGCAAGTCATCAGACTTCAGTGACATATAAAACTTTGCCACCACATGGTGGTCAAAAGGGACTTAATTTTAGGTAAAGGAATGACATTTCAACCTGATACCTGGCGATTATGACAGCAGTTAATAGGTGGTATCTTGCCAAGGACTTAACATAAGAAAGGATCAGAAGTTAAACACATATTTTGGAAGCTTAAGAGGAGATCTATAATTAGATTAAGTAAGAATGAAAATAATATTAAGACAGACAATGAACATCAACAGTGTTTTCTTTGGGCTGTTTGTTGTTTGTTTTGTTTTACAAAAAAATAAGGGGACAGGTTAATATTTTGTTTGTTTGTTTGTTTGTTGTACTGGGGATTGAATCCAGAAGCATTCTACCTTTGAGCTACACCCCCAGCCCTATTTTTAGTTTTGAAACAGGATCTTACAATGTTATGGAGGGCCTCACTAAGTTTCTGAGGCTGGCCGCAAACCTGTGATCCTCCTGTCTCAGACTTCCAAGTACTGGGATTACAGGTGTGTGCCACCATGCCCGGCTACAAATTAGGTTTTAAAACTCTTTCTGTTCTGTTATTATACTTCACCTGTCATTACGTCCTTCATAAAGTGTGAACACAACAAAAGGTTTACTCCAAAAGTTGTTCTGTTCCTCTCCACAAATAGATGTATTTGGATAGGGAAACATGATTTGCTTAGTTGGCAAAGAAAAATGTTAGTATAAATATTGTGTATGTGATAAGACTGTCTTTTACGTTTTTGGCAACTTTTTTCTGTGACCCATAGCAATAGCTGCCAAATCCTCAATAAGAAAAACCAAAGGTAACAAGGCTTTGTCTCACAGGACTTGCTGTCTTCTTGTCTATTATTAATGTTGTTTTTTGTTTGTTTTTTGTTGTTGTTTTGTTTTTAACAGAGTTTTGGGAATGGGATCTCCTTGATATCATACTGGCATAGTGTACAGGCTGTGTAGAGACCAAACAATAACTAAGACAAAGAGAATGAGTGACAGTCTATACATAGTTGGACTAGTTAACCCAATTAATTGGCTATTAACTCATTTATCTCACAAACCTGTTTTCTCTTTTAATTTCATTAAGTAAAAATAGTGGTTAAACTTACCCTATTTAATGAACATGAGGAAAAGCAGAAGTTGGTCTGAAAGTCACCTCACATCAATCTGTCTCTTTATACACATCCTTTTACAGACATGCTAGGGAATGGTAAGCTGAAAACCTGTCTACCTGCAATTTCTAAAGAGTTTTCTGATGTTGTTATCTCTTATGCATAAAATGGCAGTGTAAAACTAAATAAATAATAGGATTTTCCCCCAGTGAAATTGGCAATACGTGCGTATACATATGTGTGTTTTAATTTTTATTTAATATCCAGTAGCAGGTGCATTGAAGAAAATTTAAGTGCTAATAAGTATAATTTATAGAATAACTACATTGTGAAACTAGGCAGGATTTAAAAAGAATAATTTTGAGCTATGTGGCCCTAAAAAGATGCACAAAGTACAATGATTTTGTAAAGTAATTTGTGAAACATTATGTATTATGTTGTCAATAACAGAAACATACAAACAAAAGGCAGACATACTTTCTAAAGGTCATAATAATATCCAAAAGGATTCATACAACTGGGATAGGACTGACTATGAGTGGTAATAAATAAAAGTATTTAAGGTAGAACCTTCATGTGCATTGTGTATAAGAATATTTTCTATCAGTATATAAAAATACTACATAATAAACTTATTTATGTGCATATTAACATAACCAGATAATGTATATATCCATATGTATAGACAATCCTCCGGTTCTTAGTAGGTATTTTATGAGACTCATCTGATTTGCACTGAAGCTTTCACTCAAATTAGGGGAAAATGATAGTAGTTTTTGTTTCTAAGTCAAAGAGTGCACTACAGCCTCATAAGGGATATAAGTTACAATCTCAATGATTACCAGCTAGTATATTTTACAAAAAGGGTTAGATATGTATGATCCCACCATCAAGTCTATAATTATTTACTAGTTACATTGTAGATGGTTCAGATTGGACATAATAGGCCCTTGGGCCCTGGTTTTTCAGAGGTTTTTGCTATCCTTTGTGGAGTCTTGAGTTCCATCAGGTAGCCTTACTTCTTTAAATAAGATCTCCTTTGTGGTTTTAGTTGATTTGAATAGAAATTAAACACTTGCATCAAAATGATTACTAATTAGGAATTCTATTATTCAATCTTTCACTGTGACACAAACCCACACATATCTTTTTCATAGTTAGTATTGCAAGCTAAAGGTGTTCTCTTGCAAAGCTCGCCTGAGGAAAAATTATAATAGCATTCATTTATTGAACACTCAGTTCATTTCAAGCTTTTTATGGCTGTTATCACTAATTTTCATAACAACCCTGTGACTAAGATATTTTTAAAGCCCTTTCTTTTTTTGTTTTTTACCTCCCTCCCCCTTTCCCTTCTTTCCAACTTCCCAAATATTTCCTCTTAAGTGAATATTTCCTTAGCATCTTAGCCTATAGCTATTTCTTAGACTGCAGTCTCCGGTGACCATAGTCGCCTGCACCACACACTTGACAAACATGAACTGGCTATTTTGTGACATTTCTTAAACTCTTAAATTTAACTGTCCTACTCTTCATCTTCTCCACATCCTCTTATTTAACTTAAAGTGTTGCAGTCTTGCTTCTATAAGAAAAAAAAATCATGCTTTCACTTATTGTTTAACTTTTAAAAACTATCTTGCATTTTACGTATTATACAAGTTTTAATATTTCTCTGTCATGTATCAATATATTTCATATTCACAATTAATCCATGAAGTAGTGTTGGATATATATTATCCCATTTGGGGGAGTATGGAAAACATTAAAAGATTAATTCAGCCTTACCCAGAAGAGTTGGGAATGATATGCATAACTCTTGCTTTATCATGACCTTTAATAGAAGGATGCTAAATTTTAGCTATACATTATTGTTGGCATAGAAATGTACAATTTCACCTTTGTTTTCCTCAAAAAGATGTATGGGCTTTGTACAAGGATTACTTGTCTACTTCTAATAGTACATAAAACATTAAAATGTGTTTAATGATCAATAATTGTAATTGTCATTATCTACTATTTGCACAGAGGTTCTCAACATGGACAGAACTGTCATGAAACAAAGGACTTTCCCTTGTAATCCCGATGTTTTATTTTGTGCCTTTAAGAATACACAAAATAAGAGGAGTTTGCAAGACTTCACGACTTCCAAGCAGCCTACGGCAAAAAAAAAAAAAAGGTGTGTTGGACCAGCAGCTGTGGATGCCATAGCTTTATATCATTTGTTGTGATGAACAGTGTTCTGCAATTTTCAAATGAATCCATTCATGCAGATATTTAGATATATATTTATCTATATTACATAGTAAGGCAGATGGCCAATTTTATCAAACTTTTGTTTTATTTAAAAATAAACCTTTGAGATCTGACCAGGGCCAATTTATGCTTTACTAAATTATTTACACCTTTCTATTTCCATGTACCATTAGTGCAAGGTGAGCACACATTCAAAAGGAGATCATGTTCATTGTGAAGAGAGAGAGCATTTGTTTAGAAGGCTGAAGTTCTGGCTTTGGGGTCTGTCTCGTTGGGTACAACACTCAACTCTTTTAAGTTCACCTTCGTCATAACTCACGCAAGGATCCATTCATTCAGTCCAACAACAAATATTTATTAATAATAGCCTATTATGTGTCATGAGTTGTGCTAATGGGACATAATAATGCTTTGCCTTTCATGAGGCTGTCGCGAGAATCAAACGACAACGTACATGAAAGTACCTAATAAAATTTAATAGGCTACAAATATAAGAAACATCTCTAATACCCTGTAAGATTTTAAATTGCTTTCTGAAATAGAGAAGATGAAATTATATTCAGCAGAGCTTTAATATTCAGGGAATTTTATTGAATTATAATTCTTGGAAATTGCTTTATATTGTAGCTTTCTTTAAAATGTATTATCCATTTTATCAGAATACTAGATTTTCTACCACAGTCAGTAATAAAAGATTCTCTATTAAAAGTTTTTCATACTCTGTGTGTGTCTGTGTTTGGGAGGGGTTGTTCTAGCTGGCATATTAGCATTTTCAGATGAGAGCGCCTTTATTTTGAAGATTACTGTGGCTCTAAATGTGCAAGTTTTATGATGCTGTTATTATCCAAATGTCCTCTCTTATCCTCAACTGGAAATCAGTGTCCTTCACATAGTTACCTGGTGTTTGATAGTCATCATTGACCTGTCTGTGGCCTTGCAGCTATTTCTACAGAAGACATTAATGAAACGGACTTCTAAGTCATCCACATTTCTCCCGTTTTATCAATATGACGAAATCATAGACTTATTTCCAGGCTCAGTTCTGTAGGAGATTTTAGAGGTTTGTTATATAGCACTTCACCTTCTTAGGAGAAATAAAATTAAATATAAATAAATTAAATTGAATATATTTAATTAAATAGTGAATGAGTGTTTCTCGAGCACTCAGTTTATGTCCAGAACTATTTTAAGTGCCATTGTAATAAAATATAAATAACCCATGGCCTTACTTGATTAAAAAATGGAAAACTAGAGGGTGTATAAACGGTCAATGATTGAGGAGTTGATCAATTCCGACTGCTTCCATTGTTCATGGAGAAGGCTAGAAAGGAGTTGGTTTTTAAAGATATTAGGGTTAGAATCTGCAGTTCAATACACTATATGTATGTTTGTTATTTTTCACAAATATTAACTTCATTGTTAATTATAACTATAATTAATTATAACTTAATTGTTCTTAGGTGACATGATTTCTTGCTACACTGTCTCTGGGTGTGGTCATTAGATTTTCTATGAATAATTAAAATGTAGCAAACATTGTGTTACCTGCAAGGGGACATTTGAGAGCCCGTACATGGGTGCCCTGATTCCTTTTCCTTCACTCATGAGAAGGGGAAGACATTCGAAGGAGGCTCCTTCAAGATTTTGATTCCCAGAGCTTTGGAGAATGTATGGAGTAGAGATAGAATTGGTCCGTGTTGCTCATGTACCATGGGAAAGAAATACACATTTTTGTTGTTAGACATTGAAAGTTTAAGATCGTGTACCACTGTGGCCTCCCCTGGTCTCCTGAGTAATACCAACAAATAAACTGCTTGGGGGCTTTTAATTGCCTTTCTATCTCCTTTTCTAGTACTGGCCCATAGGTGGCGCTCTCTTACTGTTGGATAAATTTAAAATGTGCACTGTTTTTAAGTGAAACATGCTAAATGTTGAGAATGCAAATTAAGGAGATAAAACAATAATAGCACTAGTCTTTAAATTATTCTTGATTTCATTGACAATAAGACATAGGTATCTCGAGTTATAATGTCATGTGATGAGCGGTATAAGAGAAGAACATGCAGAAAATATACGTATGTAAAAAGGGGGTGCTTGATTCAGAATTGAGAAGTGAGAATTTAACTCAGAATGAGGCAAATATAGAGGGAAAGTACTTTTCTACTCGGCCCATCTATTTACCAGTACCCCTCCTTGGAAAGGGTCATTGACAACTTAATTGGTATACATTGTTAATTTTTTATTGCTTCTGTAACCGATTACCACAAGCTTAGTAGTTAAATAACAAAAATGTGTTCTATTACAGTTCTTCATCTTACAAGTTCAACCCAAACCCAGTATAGTGGCTCATGCCTGTAATCCCAGTACTTGGGAGCCTGAGGCAGAAGGATTGTAAACTCAAGGCCAGCCTTAGCAACTTAGCAAGACCCTGTTTCAAAATAAAATATAAAACAGAGCCGGGCGTGGTGGCACATGCTTGTAATCCCAGTACTTGGGAGGCTGAGACCAGAGGCCCTCCGCAACTTAGTGAGACCCTGCTGCAAAATAAAGAATAAAAAAATAGGGCTGGGGGTGTAGCTTGGAGTAGAATGCCCCTGGGTTCAAATCCCCAGTACGGCAAAAGTACGGCAATAAATAAATAAATAAAGTAAAATAAAATATAAAACAGGGTATAGCTTAGAGGTAGAATGTTCTTGGGTTCAACCTCCAGTACAAAAAAAAATAATTAATTAAAAGAAGTTCAACCCAGGTCTGGTAAGGCTGCGTTCCTTTGTCTTTTCCAGCTGTAAGATTGCCCACATCCCTTGCGTCGTTGCCAGGTTTCTCCATCTTCAAAGCAGCCCCTGCAGGTCAGGTTCCTTGCACATTATATTACTTCCACCTTTTATTTTGCTTCCTTCTACTACTTTTAAGAACCCTCGTGATTACATTGAACCCAGCCAGATAATTCAGGATAATCACCCTATTTTAATATCAGCTGATTAGCAGTCTCAATTCTATCTTCAACTCATTTCTTTTTGCCAGGAAAGGTAACATATCCACAGATTCCAAGAATTAGGATGGAGACGTCTTTGAGAGAGTTTATTATTCTGCCGACCACCATTAACCATGGCCCTCTGAGTATCTTTGGGCCAAATATAGTTGGTAAATAAACTTATATGTTTTAAAATACAAGTATTCCTTCTCTTGATTCCTGATTCACACTTGGGTCATAGCAGCCCCGTTATTCTCTAGACCTTCCTCCGTTGCAAGTATCTGGAAAAGTGGATTCAGGGATCCACTTGAAGCAAGTCCTTTATTTTTTCTTTCTCTGTAGGCATACACATCAAAGCAATTCCCATAATTTAGAATTTGGGAGAGAAATCAGAATCACAATCCAGGACTAAAACCTATGTTAACATTCCTCAATTGCCTATCAGTGTTCATTTGATAAATTTGACCTAAGCTGGTTCCCTTCATTGGGTGATAAAGTTGACCTAAAGAAATTTGTGTACATAGTAATTTTCACCCTGCTTGATATGTAAGCAAACTGTAACCTAACCTAGGATTAACCTTTGTATCCAAGCAATAGATCTATCCAAGCAACCCTTGTATCCAAGCAACCTCAGCCTATCATAGCAGCTGAATCTTCAGCCAATCAGTCGCTGGATGGAAACTGCCAAAATATGAGCCTAAATGGCAAAGGCCAACCAGCAGACAATCAGGATTTTTCAGTATGTCACATTTTCCCGCTGGCTATAAATATAATCTGCACATGTGATGGGATAGAGCAACTTGAAATAACTTCAGTCCAGAAAGCTGTTCAGTTCTAGAACCTATTCTGGCTCAAATAAACTTTAATTCATCTCAGATGGGTTTTTTTTCTCCAACATCAGAAATCCCCAACCTCACTTATATATTAAATGGAAATTTGATCTCATTTTTATATTATTTCTTGGAAGTATATTCTCTGGGAACATTGACAGTTAAATTGGGAAGAATAGAAGGACTCTTCTTGCTACTCTTGATCATGGGATGAATCTAGTGTTTTCTGTTAATCCCACAAGTATATTTAGTAATTAGTAGAATTGAAAGCCAGGGTCAAGTGAGAAGAAACCCATTTCCAGATTCTGACTGTAACCAGATTTGTTTTTCACTGGTTCCCTTCCCTTGTTGTCCCATCTAAAGTGCCAAAATGATATTGGGTGTCTCCTCTCATTGGGTTCTTGTCCAGTAGATTTCAACAAGTGAAGCTCAGGGACTAATGAAAGGTACAGAGATATGAAATCGTATGTATAGGCCAAGGAAAGATAGAAAATAAAAATAGCTTCCCACACAAGGGGGGAGGGTCCCCAAAAGAGAGTAATCATTGACGTTCTTGGGGAATAAGCTTTTCTACCTTATTGAGGTTTTCTATCTAATCTTTTATGGTTGGTGAGAATTGGGTCTTGGGGACCCAATGTCTTCTGACTCATTTCAATCCTCATTTTGAATCATTATCCCATGGGCTGGTGGGCTCTCAGAATGCAGCCCACACAAGGGTTTGAAGTTTTGTTTTAATTTCCATAGTCCTTGCCTGGTCTTTGTTACCTTTATATCTTACTAACCTTCCCTGTTTTTGTTCTTCATACAGATGACCTCTTTTAAACCTTCTTGTTCCCAGTTCTTCTGCCCTGCCTCACTACCAGTGTCCAAAATGGGTATCATAGCAGAGGTGAGGCCACTTTAATTAAGAGATAGGGTCTCATAATCAGGACCTTATTAGTTATAGGGTCTGAATTTGTTCTATAATTCTGATTGTAGTAAGAATAAATGAGTAATCCACATACATTATAATGATTGTATCTATCTGCTGACTCTTTCAAACCACCAAAATAACCTGCTGATAAACAAATTTGATTTTACTGCTTGCTACTATAAAGGAGAACACTACTTTGCTAGGGCCTTGGAGAGGGGATAAAGTTAGACTATTTATTGAGTCTTTAATATTTAAAGCAGTTCTTTTAGCACTGGGGCTTGGTTGGGACTAGAAAAAACCATGATAGAATAGTTAAGCATTAGTGAGCAGAGAAAAGAAAGGCTTTTGAGACAATGGTCTCAAAGAGTCTTTGGCATAAATTGTTCTTTGATGCTCTCTGTTGAATAGTTTCTAGAATGTACAATAAAGATACTTGAAGCTCTCAATTTCCAGACTGGTATCTCCTACAATAATAAAGTGATATTTATGAAGACAGAGGATTAGCAACATCATGTTCCTTCAGTAATAAACTATGAATGATCCCAGTTCTCATGAAGAAAAATTATTGCAGATCAACAAAATTCGACATATATGGAGTCACTCAATAAGTCATTGAATCAGAATAACATCTCAATATTACTCAAGACATAAGATGACTTCCAATGACCACCACATCTTTATAGTTTCATTTAACACCTGTTTCTTGAGTTGTACCTTAGTAGTAAAGAAAGTTGCTGCAGATTCCTAGGATATTAAATGGGATGAATACATTGGAGTGAAGTGAGTCTGTGATATAATGCACTCAGGCATTTTCCAACTTTGTCAAAGGCAAGCTTGCTCTAAGTTTCTAAAAAAGGAAACTCAAAGAAGTAGAGTGTTTTCCTCTTTGGGGATTTTTTTTCTTTTTTTTTTTTGCGTGTGGAAACAGGGGTTAAGCCCAGGGGCATTCTACCTCTGAGTTATACCCCCATCCCTATTTTATTCTTTATTTTGAAACAGTGTCAGACTAAGTTGTGGAGAGCCTCACTAAGTTGCTGAGGCTGGCTTCAAACTTGTGATCCTCCTATCTCAGCTTCCCAAGTACTGGGATTATAAGGATGTGCCACCATGCCTAACTCATCTCTTTGAGGATCTTAATGATGAAGTATGAACTTTGGTCAAGAGAGAATTTTTCCAACTTATCTGGTATGGTTTTGAACTAATATAACTTATCATTTAAGAACTTATAGTAAAGTTAATTCCCCAAGATATAATTATAATCGGCAATAGTGTTCAAACTTCCAAAAATTTCTGCTGATTGAATCCTTGAGAAATTGAAATATGAGCTGCACCAGTGTCTGGCCAGGAAATGTACTATAAAAAAGATGTTTATAAGGCACTTAGGATCCAGTTGAAAGTGAAAGTCCTTCAGGGGGGTCGGGAAGCCAGATTTTGATGGATGTTGAATTGAATATTCTAGTATTGTGTTTCTAACTACCCTTTTCTTTTGGTTATTTATATTTATCTCTTCTCTGTCATAATCCACATGACAACAACAAGAAAAACTGTAGTATAATATGAACTACTATCTCTTGGTCACAGTTATATAATCCAAAGTGAGGTCTATGGTACAATTTTGATTATTTAGGATTCATCCTTGAAAAGGTTGAATTTAGAATCAAGAAAATCAGGCTAAATTTATCCATTTACTAAAGTGTAGGGATTTAAATAATATAATTTTCAAGCTTGGGGAAGCAAAATATATGTCTTGAAGTTAAAGTAGGATTATTAAAAAAGGAAACGTAAGTGAAAAGATAAAGTAATATTACATGCCTGGATCAGTTGTTTTTAAAACATGTTTAAACAACTTCTGGAACTCACATCAAGGTCTTATTTAGTAGATCTGTAGCAGGGCTGAAGATTTGCTCATCTAATAAATTCTCAGGTGGCACGATGCAGTTGGTCCAAAGACTGTAATGATGTAAAACCCCTGGTATAGAAGAAAGGGGAAAAAAGAAAGAAGCAAAAGCGTATATGGATTCAGGGATCTACACAAGTTTGATCTTCTTCCTACATCCAGGTGATTAAATAGTTCAGTGTATGCAATAATCAGGAAGAGTAACTTGGAGATAAAGAGATAATCTCAAGGGGAAAGGCTAGTGGGGTTCCCAGAAATAGGTGGATTTAATGAAGAAATGAAGCATTTTTTCCAACCTGAGGGACTGGGAATTCAGTATATCCAGTTGCCACTGATAAAATGCCTAAGATAACTGCCAAATCTATACTTGGCTTGTCACCCCTAGTTTAAAGGAGATGTCAATATGCTGAATATGGCAAAAGGGACATAGTTGCTGAAGTTCTTTAATAACACTATATTTGACAGTTATGGGATAGTTCAACTGACAGCTTCCAGTAAGAAAATTCTTGTGTCTAGAAGAATTTGAGGCCAGAGCTAAAACTTGATGCATATATAACATGTTATATTTTTAAATAAAATGTTGTAATTTAGTAGATGTTTCAAACAAATTACAACCTTCATGCCTTTACTAAATGAGAGATGAAAAGCATCAACATCAAGGATATTGAGATATATGGCAATATTCATAAAAATAATTGACCCTGATGATTAGAGTTTTTAGCATCAAATCCAAGCAATATTTCCTCCCATTATATAAAATTTATTTGAGTAATAGGATTTGAGTAATTCCATTTGGGTGGCTTGAAATAATTGTGCAGGTTGAAACCAACACAAGGGAGGGTCTTTTAGTTTTCAGTAAAGAAGCCACTAAATTCTTTGTAAGACTATTTTAAAATAATCACTGATGGAAAATCTTCTATTCCATAATTCCATGACAAATTATCCAGTTATAAAACTAAGCTAAGTTCTTCCTTTTACATTACCTAATTGTTTTTTAGTACATTTTGAGATTTTATTCCCTTGGCTTTTACTGCATATTCATGGTATAATTCAGAGAAAAGCAATAAATGCATTAATTTAGACACTAGGTAACTCCAGGCTTGTCCTTAATTTTAAAACAGGCAAATTGTGCATACTAATAAACCAACCAACTAGACCAATGTAAACAGGTACCTTTTATAAAAAATACAAGGTTCATATTGACAGTTTGGTAGACTATATTATCTATATGGAATTCTTTAATTATTAACTCATGTTATGCTCTGAATACAACATGTTATTATGGTAGTTGTAGTGAATAATGAAAAAATTTTTCATGTTATTATGGTAGTTGTAGTGAATAATGAAAAAATTTTATGCCAAGAAACTAGACAGATTGAAATGATAACATAACAATATTACCAATGAACCATAAGCAGATGAAAATTGACATCAGCAGCCCTGATTATAAAAAAATAATTGACACAAAACAAATTAACTTAGCAAACAATCATTTTGAGGCATACTTTACATAAAAATACTTTATAGATTTTAGATTTTTAGTTTGCAATTTAATACTTTTTGAGGAGTGTGACTATCCTGGTACCTACTATCCTAAACAAGAGCTTTTCAGATATTCAAAAAGTTTGTTAATTTGATTAAAACTTTTAATTATCTTTTATAGATATATCAAAAATAGGAAAATCATTTTTACCCACATTTTACTATTTCTACTGCTCCTAATAATTTATAATAATGAATCCAGTTTTCCACTGAGTATTTTCTTGCTGTCTAGCAGGAATGCCTTTAACACTCCTTGGAGTGCAGGTCTGCTAGTGATATGTTCTTTTAGCTGTGGTTGTTTAGAAAAGTACTTATTTTAACTTTACTTTTGAAAAAATATTTTTACTAGATCTGAAATTTTAAGTTGACAGTTTTATATTTCTAGTATTTTAAAGATATTCCTCTGCTGTCTTGTTGCTTGAGTTTTTCTGACTGGAAATCTTCTGTCATTATTATCTTTATTCCCCTGTATATATTGTGTCTTTTCTGGCTGCTTTATAAAATTGTCTCCTTACCATTAATTTTGAGCAATTTGATTATGATATGTCTTAAAGTTGCTTTCTTATGTTTTGCGTTTGATTTATTGAACTTCTTGAACCTTTGAGTGTATATTTTTCGATAAATTAGACAAAATTTGGCCATTATTTCTTAGAGACTCTTCTGCCTCATCCTTCTCCTTTGGAATCTTCAATAACATGAATATTAAACCACTGAAAGCTGTTCTATAGTTCCCCAAAATGATGTTAATTTTTTGCACCAGGGTATTTTCTTTTTCCCTCTGTGCATTTCATTTTGGATAGTTTCTATTGCTATAACTTCAATCTCACTTCTGCAGTGTGTCTTCTGCTATTAATTCCATGTAAGGTATTTTAAATTTCAGACTAATTTCTTTTGCTTTCCTAGATGTTTTACTTGGGTCTTCTTTTTTTCTTCACTTCTCCCTTTAACGTTCTCATACTTTTTTCTATTTGGTGGAATATATGAAAAATAGATCTTGTTTTTCATTATACTCATCTACAATTCTAAAATCTCTATTATTTCTGGGCTTTTATTTTTAATTGATCTTTCTGCTTATGATACATCATATTTCTCTGCTTCTTTGTATGCCTGGTGATTTTGTTGGATGTCAGATACTGTGAATATTATCACTTTTTGTGCTATATGTTTGTGTGTTCTATAAATATTTCTGAGATTCTTGGGGATATTAAGTCATTAGAAATAGTTTGATATTTACAAGATTTTGCTCTTAAGCTTACTTTTCTACAACTGTTAGTCTAGGACTAATTTTTTCACACCAATGAGGCAAACCATTTGGGTATTCTTTCTAATATTAAGCATGCTATAAGTTTTTTTTCCATCTTAACAGGTAGAAACATGTACTGTAGATTTGTTTGAGCTCTGATAATTTTTATGATTGTTCATTTTAGATCATATCTGTTTAAGATTTGCAATGTGGTAACTTGAGGAACTTACATTAAGATTATATACATTACACATAGACATAGTGAAGTATGATAGAATTATCATGTCCATTACAACGGTTTAGATCTGGAATTACTCCCAAAGGCCCATGTGTTAAAGGCTTTGTCCCTATCCCGTGGCACTACTGGGAGGTGGTGGAAATTTTAAGAAGTAGGGCTTACTGGGAAAGTTGAGGTGACTGGGGTGTAGCCTCAAAGGGGATTGTGGGACCGTGGTCTCTTCTGTTCTTTCATATCTGGCCACAGGCTGAACAGTTTGCTTTGCCACATGCTCCCTACCCTTTGTGCTGCATCAACACAGGCCCAAAGGAAGAGGGCCCACCGATCCTGGAATGAAATCTCTAAAACTGTGAGCCAAAATAAGCCTCTTTTCCTTATAAGTCAATTTATTTCAGTTATATATTGTAGTAATGGAAAGCTGCGAACATACACATGCTCTCATATAGTTTTCTTTCTTTCTTTTTTTGTTATTATTGTTCTTTTTTGATAGATCTCTTCCCAGCTTTGGGTAATTTTTTCCATATATTTTTTTTTCCTTGGTCAAAAGTACACTGAAGACGTGAGGGAATTTTGTGCAGATCTTTAGTTATCTTCTATATGCAACTATCATCCTTCCATGCAAGTTTCTCTTCTCCTGTACTCTCTCCTGCAAATTCTAGCTGGCCTCCCAAGTTCTCTGTTCTGTCGCCCAAAAACAGCGCTAGGTTTGGGATCCCCCCACTCCGTGTACTGTAGCTTAGGAAGTCTTGACAGGTAATAAGTTGGGGCATTTATGGAAATATGTGTTAACTACCAGATGTTACCTGTTGTTCATTCTCCAACAACCCTTGCTTCATATGTTTTGTCTGGGTCATTAGTTAAGGCAAGAGCAGAAATTCAGTCCATTTAACTCCATCTTGGTCAGAAGTTTAAGTTTCAATAGATCAATATAGAAAATTTTTAAATTAAGCTCAGGAACCCTTTAAATATTCTTCATTATCAATGGAAAAATTAAATGGAAATTACCATTACTAAACTCCTTTTCATTAATTGGTCTATAGTTCAGATCAAGTTATACAATTTTATCTGAGCTTCTGCCTCAGGTACATAGTGCTGATAAAGAAGCCTATAATAATCCCTGGATGATCAATAATCCCTGGATGATCAGTTTTTATATAAAATATACTACATTGTAACATTGACAAACTTGCAAAACAAGTATGCAAGCATATATCTACTTCCTTCTTGTTATCTTAATTTACCTTTAGAACTATCCTAAGAGAAAGGGCAAACACAATGCTATAAATATAGGAAAATCTCAGTGAGGAAATATATTCCACTGTGAGCTGAAAGGTGATATTTCCAGTGGACCTAAAACACAGATATTATTTAGTAATATATTCCAAAGGAAGATATAACTAAGGAAGCCTATTTAAAGAAAATGCATCTTTAAAAGTTCAGTATTTCTGCAAATACTTTATTTCATCAAATAACTACTTGAATACATATCAAAATAGCTCATTCCAAAACTTCAAAGAAAATTGTAGGACATTTCTTACTCAGTAGCTCATAAAAGAATAGCATAGAATAAATTCATACTAATTTGGAAATTGGGTTCTATACAGATCTCAAAAAATTTTAAAAAAGCATGTGAATGAATACCTTCTGAGAGACTAAAACAAGAGATTTACTTGACAGTAAATTAGAAAATGTAAAAAACGATATCTCCCCATGTATCTATCTGGGATCACTATGTTTAATTTATAAAACAAATTACTTTGAGAATAGTCAAAACTAAGTTAAAAAAAAATATATATATATATATGTGCAAATTTAGGACACTAACAATGTAAATTCTAGCTATCTTAGAATAACTTTTGTCTCAAAAGTTAACTGACTTCCCAGGCCACACCTGTCTGTTGTTAAATATGGGGTCTGAATAATTTTATGTTGGCTCAGAATTTCCTTGCTATTCTTTCCCTCTCTGAGTCACCTCCCCACCTTCTACTCCATCCCTAGTCCCACACACTGTTTCTCAGGGTCCTCTGAAATATCTCAAGCCTACTTATCTACTCAGTCCTCTCTCATTGAAATGGTTCTTTTACTTCTCCCTATAGGAATTCTACCACTGAGGTTTCTAGTGCCTACAAGTGATAATCTAGTTTTATTCCAGGAAAAAATAAAGTCGGTGCCATCTGCGCCAAAGCTTGATGAGGAGAGTATTTCTCTCCTTCCTCTGTTCTCCTCACAGTGGTCTTGTCCCTGTTTGAACTGGCATATCTCCTCTACCCTCCTAACAGCATGTCACAGCAACACAACATGGAGAAGTTTCCCTATGTTTCTATCTGGTGTCATTGTGTCTAATGCATATCTTCTAGCATACTCTTTCCAGAAATATATATATTTTTTGCAGTACCGGGGATTGAACCCAGGGGCATTCTACCTCTGCGCTACACCCACAGCCCTATTTTTTATTCTTTATTTTGAAACTGGATCTCACAAGGTTGCAGAGGTCCTCACTATGTAGCTGAGGCTGGTCGCGAACCCGGATCCTCTGGTCTCAGCCTCCGAAGTACTGGGATTACAAGCGTGTGCCACCAAGCCCGGCTTCCAGAAATGTTTTAGCATTCACTTAAACTGGTGTAAGTGAACGTGATGTTCCAAATATCTTGCAGAAATTTGGACTTTATTTAGTGCCCCAGCCATCATCAAACAACTAGCCATTGTTAAACACTAAAATTGATTTCACAAATGAGGACGATATTTTAAACCCCATGGTGTTGTTTTTATTCCCCTTAGTATGTGTTCTGGAAAGTTTATACTATGAAAATAATTTTCCCTGTTAATTATATGTAATTTTTACACAGACTCCTAATTATACAAGGATATATACCAGTTAGACAATATAGAACTGAAAACTTTTCACTCTGAAAATTTGTAGAAAAATTTTTAAATATCTTCAATTAGTTTGTCTAAATATTATTACTTACTTAGGTAACTGTATTAACCTTCATATATGACTAGGATGATATTCCCAATTTGATTTCCTATTTTTTTTCTTTTTTGAAAAGAGATAAATTTCCTTGGTTCACCTTATAGTTCTGGTTTTTGAGTTAGTACATTGAGATTCCTAGTACATTGTATTTGATTTGTGCTAACATTTTGTTAATAAAAGCAATTAAACTACTACTAAAATTGGATATACTGAAACATCAGTCTCATCCAATATTTTCTTACATATCATTGCTACAGAAACTATCTTCACAGCCAGCCTCAGGTACTTAGTGAGGCCCTCCGCAATTTAGTGAGGCCCTGTTTCAAAATAAAGAATAAAAAATAGGGCTGGGGGTGTAGCTCGGAGGTAGAATGCCCCTGGGTTCAATCCCTAGTACTGCAAAAAAAAAAAAGGTACAAAAAGTGATCCTCCTCCCTGAGATGTGAGATTCAAGTTTTTCTTAAAATGCATGAGGGAGCCTGGTGTGGTGGCGCACACGTGTAATCCCAGTACTTGGGAGGCTGAGACAGGAGGATCCGGGTTTGTGGCTAGCCTCAGCTACTTAGTGAGACCCTCTGCAACTTAGTGAGACCCTGTTTCAAAATAAAGAATAAAAAATATGTCTGGGGGTGTAGCTCGGAGGTAGAATGTCCCTGGGTTCAATCCCCAGTACCACAAAAAAAAAAAAAAATGCTATCTAGTCTAGCTAGATAAGTGAAAGGAAGGAGAGAGGAATGGGAGGGAAGGAGGGAGGAAAAAATTAGAGAAGAGGAATGAAGGAAGGAAGGGGAGAAAATACAAACTGGAACGTATAGAGTTGGCAACTTCTTTGGATATCTTTACAGCTCTTTTCACATCTTCAAGCTATTCCTTTCTAAAAGCAGTTTTCTAAAGCTTTTCAATCCACATAGTGTAATGCCACCAAATTTTTCATTTTTAAAATATTTTTTTTCAGTTTCACCAGCAGAGAGAAACTAATCAGTTGTCTCTGAACCTCAATTCATATGATACTTAAAACACACCTGGGCCTTGAGTTCATTCCTGGTCCAAACAACTGCACTGAAGCCAGACAGACAGAACTGTCAGAGTTTATGACACATGAATATCAATGAGGAGCAGACCGATCAATCTGTAAAATTTAAAATAGCCATGCTGAATCCTGATGGAGGGAAAAACACAAGAAGAATCGCACTGGATGCTATTTACATTTTCTTCATTGAACCCCAGCCGCAGCAGCTCAATCCCGTGTTAGACTCCGAGTCTTCCCTGCTTCAATCTTTCTCTTCCCCGTATGCCCCTTTTTACTCTCCAATTCAAGTTTCTTTTGTCATTTGATATTGATCTAAAACTACTAATTTTCTATGAAAGGCTCCCAAAAATTTCAATCGATATTTTAATTTTTTGATTATTGTGATGTTTTTCTCCTATAATAGTCTTGTCTTTCTATTCTCCTTGTGAGCAGAGAGTATACTTGCATACGTTACCTTGGTCATTATCTTTGTTATTTAAAGACACATACATACATACATACACGTATATATATATATATATACATATGTGTGTGTGTGTGTGTGTGTGTGTGTGTGTGTGTGTCTTATATAGGTGCAGACTCTTTATAAAACTGTTTCATTCCTAATTCAGGCTTATTTACTTCAAAAAATATTTATTAAAGCTCCCTATAACTGAGACTGCATGATAACTCTCACGAAATCTGGATGTCAGCAAGTGTCAGAAGGACTTTGCCCCTTTTCCTATCCTCCCTTAGATATCTAACTGCATCAGGGGATATCAATATAACATAAAGTAAAACTTACTTTCCCAAGGTCAATTTGATTAAAAGTTATGCTTAATTCAATTGAGGTCACTGTTTGCAAAGAGAAAAGTGTGAATTTTTAATTCTACCTTGAAATTACTCCCTTCATCCACAAAGTCAGGCATTACACTTTGAATTAGGCATGATTTTTTTTTCTCTTTGTACCAAGTTCAAATAGAAAGTCATTCCTAATTTTAGTTAATAATTTATGCATACACATATTTCAAGAATTTTAAAAGATTAATTCAAAGCCAATAAATGAAATTGGAGATTTAATATTAAATCTTACCAGCTCCAACTTTTTATATGAGAGGCAAAAATATTTTGACGACACTTATCAAACTTGATTTCTGTAAAGAAATGCCGTCAAAAATCTTTATATCTTAATGTAGGAACAAAGCCTGGTTGGTTAGCTTTGTCAGGATTTTGTCCTTGTTCCTGAATTTCACGACTGGAAAAGGTTCAGCAATACTGTTATGGGCTTCTTTTACAGAGCTAGTTACTGATAACTCAACATGAGTGAAATTTCTGGAACTCTGTAGCGTTAAAGATATAGGTGAGGGTCTATCCCTTATGGCCTATTTGGATAGTGCTGTGGGCTTAGCTGTACCCCTTATATTTTGAAGCCATAACCACAAATATGAATATATTTGGAGTAGGGGTTTAATAGGTAAAGTTTTTTTCATTCCTCATTTGATAGGATCGATGGCCCTATAAAAAGTGGAAGAGAGAGACCTCTTTCCACTAAATGAGGACACAGATAAAAGGTGATCATCTACAAGCCAGGAAGGAGGCCCTCAACTGTGTCTAGCTTATTTCATTTTAGTGATCATTTAGATTCAGCCTTCTGGATGAATACGGCAGGACTTCTCTCTTTATTTAAGGCTGAATAGTGATACACTGTATGTGTTCACCACATTTTCATTATCCCTTTACCTGTGCATGAACGTTTAAGTGATTTCCCATCTTGGCTATAGTGAGTAGTGCTGCCATGAGCCGGGGAGTGCTAATATCTCTTGGAGACATTGATTTCAGTTATTTTAGATAAATATCCAGAAATGGGACTGAGCATTTGTATGGTAGTTCTATTTTTTATTTAAGGAAACTACACACTGTTTTTCATGGTATCTGTATCATTTTACAATCCCACCAACATTGCAAGGTTTTTGTTCCACATCCTCACAAACACTTGTCTTTTTTTTTAAACAGTCATCCTGACAGGTATGAAATAATATCTCATTGTACTCTTGATTTCAATTTCCCTAATGATTACTGATGTTGAATAACATACAGAGCCTAAAAAGAAAATACTTATTTGTGGCCAACTAATCTTTGAGGAGGATGCCTAGAATAGCCAATGGGGAAAGGATTGTCCCTTCAACAAATGGTGCTGGGAAAATTGGATATCCACATGCAGAAGAATGAGTTTGGTTCTTATAAAAAACACAAAAATCAATTCAGAATAGATTAAAAACGTTAGCTGTAAGTCCTGAGACTCTAAAACTTCTACACGAAACCACAGGGGAGTAAACTAAATGATTAGATACATGTTGTAGAAGGGCTACATCAAGCTAATTGATGTATGTGTTACCTTGTATTCTTTTTCTTTTTCTTGTGCCAAGAACACTTAAAATATACTCTCTTAGCCCCACGTGGTGGTTCACGCTTATAATCCCAGTACTTGGGAGGCAGAGACCAGAGGATCTGGATTCAAGATCAGCCTCAGCTACTTAGTGAGGCCCTCCGCAACTTCGTGAGACCTGGTTTCAAAAATAAAGTATAAAAAATAGGGCCGGGGGTGTAGCGCGGAGGTAAAACACCCCTGGGTTCAATCCCCTGTACCGCAAAAAAAAATATATATATATATATATATACTCTCTTAGCAGTTTTCAAGTATCCAGTGTATTGTTGTTAACTAGTGTCAACTTGTACAATGTATCTATTGAAATTTGACCCTCTTATGTTATTGAAAATATTCTCTGACCAACATTTCTTCAATATTTTCCCAGGTAATAATATATACATTTTTCCAATTAAAACAAAGCAAAACAGAGGTTTGAGTTAAAAGTAAAATTTCCAAAGTTAAAAAAAAGAAAAAGATATAGGGAAAATCTTTATGATATAGGACTTGGTAATGACTTTACAAACACACACACACACACACACACACACACACACACACAAACAATGGTAGTATGTCTGACTAAAAAGTTTCTACACATCAAAGTAAACAATAACAAGGAAATCTATGAAATGGGAGAAAATATGTGCAAACGATATATCCGATAAGGGGTTAATCTCCAAAATACATAAATAACTTCTACAACTGAGTAGTCTATTAAACAACTAATAAATTGATTTAAAATGAGATATATACTTTACTAAACATTTCACCAAACAAGACATACAAATGGCAAATAGGAATAGGAGTCTTCTAGTTGAGAGGATAGGATGTGATGGTCTTAAAAGAGGGATTTTCTAATGAAGAAACGAATGACCTTGGCTAAGTACATTCTAGGACAATGAATACTGCATTTCAACACTTCACAGTGATTATACTCTGTAGACAGAGACTCATCTGACCAAATAATTTTGATCCCATCCCAAATGTGAGAGTTGTAGGAAAATATTGGAATAGCTTTAGATTAGAAATATTAATATCAAATATCTACCATTTGTATCGGTTCTTAGCCAGACTGCAATTGTATCAAACAATTGAGACTAAAAATAAACACCTAAAATATATAATCCCAGAACCATGGAAGAGAAGGATTAAAAACTGTGAACACAAATGAGAGAATGAAGGCAAAAGTAAACATGTGAGAGGCCCAATTATGGGTTACTATTAGGAGGGTTTTCTTATAATCAGAACTGTTAAATATGGACTTTACTACACAGAGGAACAGACAGCTATAACTTGCACAGGTCAGATCATGGCTGGGACTTAAATCTCAATGCCTATTTATTTATTTATTTTTATAGTACTAGGGATTGAACCCAGAGGCATTCTACCTCTAGTTTATTCTTTCTTTTATTTTTAATTTGGAACCAGTGTCTTGCTAAGTTGCTGATAGCCTGCTAAATTGTTGAGGCTGGCTTCGAACCTGTGATCCTCTTGTCTTAGCCTCCCAAGAAATGGGATTACAGGCATGAACCACCACACCTGGTTTCAATCCCTATTTATTAAAAATATATATATGAGTGGTTGAGTGATAATGGTTATATATAGGAAAGCAAAGTTTATATGATTTGAGAAGCGTAGGCATAGAATTTAAGGATAGGCCTGGAATATATACTTTAAATTCCAATCCTAGTATATTCCACAATTCAAGTTTTTTAGATACTCTATTAGATCTACATTTTTTCAGCAATGTGAATGATAGATTCTTGCTTCTAAAAATGAGCAGAATACTTGCTTTTAATAGTTGTTGAAAGAGTAAATGATGTAGGATGTATGTATATGTCAGAGTCCTCAAGACCCTGAATTTAGAAAAATGGCTATAAGGACTTATGGGACTCAGATTATAGTTATACTCATGTATAAGATTTACTATAGCTCTTTACTAAGGATATATAGCCATATCATAAGGGAAAAGACAAAGGTAAATTCTAAAAGAATCCATGTGGAGGTTTCCTTATGCTGTTCCCCTCCCAGAGAGGTCACGCAGAATACCCACCAACAAAACTGGAACAATATAGGCGTAAGGTTTCTTCCCAGGGAAGCTCGGGGGGACTGGCCACTAGGCATCCTTTATCTAGTGCCTATTAAAATTCCAGACTCCCGGAAGGAAAAGAAGAATTCAACAAAAAAACACATAGTATGTCCAACCTGTGCACAATATGACTCTTTCCAGTTAGAGAGTGGTAAGAACACTCCCGAACCCCAGGTTCACAGATGATACCCCATAGACAGCCTTGCTTAGCAGGGCACTTTAAATTTCAGGACTGCTGTTTGAAATCTTCTGCACAATGTGAAAGGCAGATCTCAGGACTTTGCATATTTGCAGAGTAAATATGGAGTAGGTGTAAGTGTCCTTCTACCTTCCTGATGTCCCACTCATTCATGCCTGGCTCATTTAGAATCACAGCTCAGCCATCCCACAGTGCTATCTCTCCCTTCCTGTACACCTTCGCCTAACTTTTACTTGATGCCCTAGGATGTCAAGACTGCCTCCTCTCTTGCTACTTACATAGTTTTCCCTCAGGCCTTCTCTGTATCCTTAGTGCCAAATAAAAATCCTAAGTTTGGTTTCTGTGCTATCATTGCAAGGAAGGCTGTGGAAGGATGCATCTACTATTTTCTGATTTTTTTTAATAAAGAGAAGTAGAAACCAGACATGGTGGCACATGCCTGTACTTGGGAGGCTCAGACAGGAGGATCATAGGTTGAAGTCCAGCCTTAGCAACTTAGGTTCTAAGCAACTTAGCAAGATCCTCTTTCAAAATAAAAAAATAAAATAAAATAGGACTGGGAGTGTAGCTCAGAGGTAGAACTCGCTTGGTTCAATCCCCAGTATATATATGTACTGGGGATATTATTAATATATATACACATATTAATATATATACACATATATACTCTTTGTATATATACTAAGAAAGGTAAGTAAATTTTATAAGTTCTTAAGCAAATATAGACAAAAACCCCTGATTTGGATCATATACACATATGAACACATATTCATTGCAATGACTTTCTGATTCCAGATTATTAGATTTTTTTAAAATACAGGATATTCTCTATTAAGGTCATGAGGTGGAATTCTGTGGTCGGTGAGTTTTCTCACAGAGAATTTTGGTGTGGGTTGGTCTTGCAATCTATTTACATGAGTAACCTATAGGGTTCTGGATAAATTCAAAATTCTACCATAGCTTTTCAAATGTGATGCTTCAAGTTTGGAAAACCTGGTTGAGCCATGCTATACTCTCCACCCATGGAAACTAGAAGATCATAAATAACAGCATTTGGATCTCTAGTCAGGATTTCAAATTTATAGTGTTGGATGATTGCAAGCTTATCTGACATTATGGGGAAGAATCTGGTCCCAAGCTCTTTCACATTGTTGGTAGAGATCTTTTAGGGCACTTGTAGGAATAACATCACCACTTGCTTGTGACATATTAGCCAGAAGCCTCTGTCATCTCCTGCTGTTCAAATTTCTATGCTGTGGTCCTTCTAAGTCCTCCTACTAGATGACAGTTTACTCTTTCAAGATTAGCAGCTGGATCCTTCAATTCGATTGCCCTTAGACTTTAGTTCCCTCACACTTACTTCTACAACCAACCAGAGAAAACTCTGCTTTTAAGGGCTCAGCTAGTTGCTTTGGCTCTACCCTGACAAGCTCCCTATCTTAAGATCAACTGTTTAGTAATTTTAACTGCATCTGCAGTGTACTTTTTGCCAAGTCACTTACAATCATGAAGGTAACACCAGGTAGCAAAGGGCAATGGTGATCATCTTAAAATTCTGTCGAGCATAGTTCATAACTGCTTCTTTAACATACTTATATTTCTAAATAATACTACTCATATATTAAAGATTCATGGAATTATATCTTCAGAGACCATATATATTTTTGCATATGAATCTGTGTAAACTTAATCACTCGTTCTTAAAAAACCCTTTTGGATTTTCCTTCTATTCTGTATCTCTGAATTTTATCACCACTAAACAACAAATTAAATAAGGAGTCATATACTAGAAATAATTGACAAAGTATGCCTAAGTTAAATGGTGAAATGACCACAACAAACTTCAATCTGAGCCTAGTATACTAGAGATATTTTGATAACAAACCCATCATAGCAGATGAATACATCATAATTATAATAAATATGTTAATAAAAATGGCATAGGGTTATGGCTTTTCTCTGTGAACAGAATTATATATACATATACACACCATGAATATATATGTACATATATATTCATATTTTAAATTCAATGTATGCGCCGGGCGTGGTGGCGCACGCTTGTAATCCCAGTACTTTGGGAGGCGGAGACCAGAGGATCCGGGTTCGCGGCCAGCCTCAGCTCGCGCTCTCTCTCTCTCTCTCTCTCTCT